>JAULJZ010217764.1:0-18041 GCA_032270985.1 Heliamphora pulchella | reverse complement strand
ACAATTTAGCAATTAAAACCAAACAATGATCAATCAATAAAACTCCTGCAATCCTCAAAAAATTCATCAATTCTATAATATAACATCAATCACAACTCACAAGTACACCAAATTAAATAAGCAGAATAAAAATTAAATATATTTTATTTTAGCATCAAACCTAGAATGAGTTTTATTTTTGTCGTTAGGGATATAGATGAGTTAAAAAAAATAGTGGGGTGAAAATATAAATTTAGTAGGATCATAATTACAAAATTCTAAAATACATATAGGTAAAAATCATAATTTTCCAAAAGTCACTGGGGACATGTGGCTCACCTGTCCCACCGTGTCTTTGTCCTCGTAGGTTGTAGTTTATAATAGAAATTATGCGTGTTTGATAAAAATTATTATTTGTAATTAAAATAAAAAAATAATTATAAATTATAATAGAAGTTATGAGTATTTAAAAAAATTTATAATTTATATTTAAAATTAATAATAAAAAACTAAAAATTACTATCAATAATTTTAACAAACACCGCATGAGACTTCAATTCATAATTTCTATATTAAAAATTTGAAAAATTTCCACATCATATATTTTTCCCTTTAAATAATAAGGCTTCACCAAAGCAATTTTTTACGTTTTGGGGAAAACAATTTTTGTCTTTAGTGGAGTTTTTTTTATGTTTTAATCAAATATTTTACTTTTTTAAATTATCTCATGAGACAATTCAAAAAATTAAAAATTTAATAAATATATACATATATATATATATATATGTAATTCTTGACATTTAGCTCAAACCAAAGAAAACAGTGCAGATTATACAATGGAGTACACGCAGATCTCAGCATGTGGACTGCGTGTTGACGTCTGCGTCCTGTTCACGCGCAATAGTCCATCTCCCATGTGTGGGAGAGATTTTTGGGTGCGGTGTGGGTACACCGTAGAATACACGCTTGGTACCAAACAATCTCGTTAATTGTTCATAATTAATTAGTTTTTTTAATTTTTAAAAATTATTCATATTTTAAATAATTTAATTTTGAACTGTTATTTTAAATATTACAACTTAAAAATAAAAAATAAACATATATTAAGAATTTTAAAAAAAATTAAAAAAACAAAGTAAATCCATCTTTAAATTCCACCGGTGAAATAATAAGTGAAAAAAAGTAAACTTGGAACTTTATCTTTCATTTATTTGATAAAATAAAAAAAATAAAAAAATGTATAACTTTTTAGACGTACCTAAAAAAAGTAAACCCCAGTTTCGCTCCACTTTGGTTCATTTTACAAATAAAAAATAAAAAATAAACTTTTAAGTTATACTATTTGTTATATCAAAAATGTTACTAACTTTTTCTCACTTATTTTATTATGAAAAAAAGGCTTGTACTAGTCTAAAACACTTTAACTTTTTTTAAAATAAAATTATTATAATATTTTCAATGAAAAATATCAACTCTTCTCACAAAAATAAGAATAAAAAAACCGTCCTATTATGTCAAATATTATAACTTAAAAATAAAAAATAAAAATATTTTAGACATTGTAATAAAAAATAAAACATTATTACACAAAATTATTTCAAATAATCTAATTTTTCTTCTTTCTTAAAAACAATAAAATCTCTTAAAAACGAGACTTTTTAAAATTTACAAACCCAAGAAGACTATTCATTGTCTTTTTGCAATTTTGCATATAAAGAGAGTGTTAACCATTTGGTATTTGTTTGAAATGTTATTGATTTTATAAAGTTGGGTTGGGTTTTGTTTGGATGTTTAAAAAATTAGGCATTATGAGGTTTATTTATTTTTAAAAAAGGAAGTTAGATTATTTGTAATAATTT
This sequence comes from Heliamphora pulchella, assembly GCA_032270985.1. Lineage (NCBI taxonomy): Eukaryota > Viridiplantae > Streptophyta > Magnoliopsida > Ericales > Sarraceniaceae > Heliamphora > Heliamphora pulchella. Next base: position 16,203 of record JAULJZ010217764.1, on the reverse strand, counting down.
TTTTGAATAATTTTTATTTTTATATGTTTTATTAAAATGTTCAATATACCTTTATTTTTTGTTTTTAAATTGTAGATTTAGCTTAACAATACAATTTTTTATTTTGGAGAGTAGGGTTAATTTTTTGTATTGAGGATATTATCGGTATTTCATTAATAAAACGAGTTAGATTGTTTAGAATGTGAATAAACTTTTTTTTTAAATAAAAAGATTTAATTAATAATTTCAAAATGTCAAATGGTATATTTTAAAAGTTGTGCCTTTAAATATTTAAAAGTAAATTTTATGAAGACCAAACAAAAGCTTAATCACTCTTTTTTGAAACAAGATAGATGAATATTGTCACGCCCCAAACTTCGGATCACGTGAAACGCTCACAAACAACCACCAAAATCGTTCGAACAAAAGGGGATGAAAACCATAAATTCCAAATGGGGCTAAAATTTTTGTAAAAACGTACCATCGATGGTTTATTTGATTTAAAAGAGTAGCTCAGGAGACTACGAATACAGCCCCAAAAGCTAAGTCTTTAAAACAAAATACATATTTTGAATAAAAAAATCTTTTCTTTTTAAAAGAAATTTAGGCCGTTCCAAAATCTTTCTCGAATCATAAGAATTTAAATGAAACCCAAACCATTTGAAAATTCCTTTTTTGTAAACCGTTGCACCAACTAACGAAAAACGTAGTAAGAAACTACAGAAAATAACAACCAACCCATAATTCTCTCGAAAGTATAAATCATATATACATCGGCCCACGGCTATAATAAAAACATATGCTTTACAACATGTTACATCCAAATATAAAACATATACAAAAATGTATAAACTAACTATCCAGACAAAACAAAAATCTTGTCATCAGCCACCTCTGGGCACCTTAAGGTCAACCTACAGGACCACGTTTACCTGAAAAAAATTTTAACAAAATCCCACAACGTGAGTCGAAATTCAATAGAAACAGACTATAAATCTGTAAAGCAGGATATGTAATCACATAGCATAAATCTAACTCAACCACATGAGCCTCAAAACGATTTTACTTCATAAAATCTCAAGTTTTCATTAGACTTCCACGAGTCTCAAAACGGTTTTTCATTTTTAAAATTGAGCATTTCAAGAATGCAAATAACGTTTCATAGTTAAAGAAAAAAGCAGTAATAAATGTTATTTTCCACTCGTATCACACAGCCGAGATCAAACGATATTTTTCACTCGGAACACACAGCCGAAGAAAAGGAAAAAACGAATCATATGTACTGACTTTATCATACACAGGGACAAAGGCAATAGCTATATACTCCTACCTATTATCTTAGTCCTGAACTACTTAAGGTCGGCTAGGTAATGACAAATTCTATACAGAGTCACAACAACGTAAACCACTTAGTTTACGGGCCCAAAACCCAAGGGAACTAAGCACCCACCACCTCGTTTACGGGGATTAATCCGAAGGCACGAAGGTACCTACTCTGCGCATATTTCTGGACTTCCACCGAGGAGCAATATAGACCCACATCCACACACACTGTCACGATACATCTATAGGATCATTTAAAAATCAGTACGTAGCTCAACTACGAAAAACTCGTAAAATAATTATACATCAACATGTATAAAAAAAGATCCAATGGCCCACTGCCACATCATCCATCAACATGGAGATTAAATAACAGTAAAAACACGTTTCCATCAAAACGTTTAAAAAGCTGAGACTCAATCCTCAGGGTTAGCTCCAAATCTCAAAAATACGTTTTTCAAGAGTTTCACAAAACCTCCTTTTTCAAAACTATCTTTTTAAAAATCACGGACATCCACACATCTGAATCATGTAATAAACTAAGAAAAAGCGTAAAAACATGCTTTTTATCCAACAACAAGGTTTAACACATGAAAAGAAACAACTTTTAAAGCATTTTCTACCGATGAAAAAGCATATAATTGCACGTAACACTCTTTAAAGACAACATAGTTTAGGATCCTACCTCGTTGAGCCAAAAGCTCGACACCTCGAAAATCGAACCTTGACGAAATGGGATTCTGTCTAAACGAACGCGAAGCTCTCGGCACCAATAGCAAGGATCCACTGTCAGATCGCTAAAAATCAAGCCTCAGGCTCATCAAAATCTAGAGAGAAGGCAGAGAAAACCGAAATTTAGCTTAAAAGCTAACTCTTTCAAAATATCTCCACGCTTCTGATATTTATAGACACGAAAATATACATGGGTTCAGTCGACTGAAGTCCCAACTCAGTCGACTGAATGAGGTACTGGAATCTCAAAAATACTCACCGCCACATTTCAGTCGACTGACTTGCCCAATTCAGTCGACTGATGGAGCACACTGTCGACCCAATCGACTATGTTCTTCAGTCCAGTCGACTGGACTGCGGAGAAACACCCGAATGTAAAACAACCAAGGTTTTTCAACCTTAAACCAAACCGCGTGCCAAGAATGTACATAAAACATTACTGAGGTTATGAGGTAACTCGAACTCCATCAACACTTATACATTCCCAAAAATAAAATAGGTCGAGATCTTACAAATATGTAATATAAAAAGAAGTGAGAGAAGAAAGGAGAGAGAATAGCTAAGAGAGAGAAATTGGGAGTAAAAGTTAGAGAGAGTAAGAATTGATAGAGAATGCATTTCGGAGTTTAATGTTCATTAGAAAAACTAGTACTAGTGTATAGATATCTGAATTATTTCTCGCCTTTTCATTTTAGAATGATAGCATTTAACGGTTTTATGAGCAATCTAGGGAACTATCTTACTTGATTGGAGATGATCATTTCGTAGTCAACTGACCGTGACTCGCCGCCCTTATACCAACTTACCGCTGGAATGCTTTATCATCCTTTTGCGTTCAAGATGTCGTTTTAACTATCATTTTTTATTCTTTATAATATTTACAACTTCAAAATAACAATCTCATCGATCATAACACACAAATCGTTATAAAACAGTAACTGAAAAGTATTAACTAACTCAGATATCAAATGACTCACTGACTTAGCTGAACTAATTTAATCAACTTGTCCGGAAATATCTAAATCTAGACAATAACACACAAAGAAACAATACTTTAGTTATGATTTTATATTTTCAAAGATTACTCAAATTTTATCCTACTTTTATATATTTTTCCTATAATGTAATATTATCCTCTAATTATTAAATATCACATTACACTACTTCTAATATTCAATAATTTAAGATGAAAACAATGTCAATATGTAACTTTTATTATTTTTCTAAAATATAATATTTATTATTCTAAAATTGTGTAAAATTAGTTTGTAATAACACAGATCTTATTATCTTATTTTTATATGTTTTTTGAAAAAAAATCTAGTATTCTTTTCTATAATTATTAGTAAGTGTAAAAATAATTTATTTAATAATTAGAGCAATAGGTGATTATTATTTTTCTAAAACATAAAGTAATTTCTATTATAATTGTCAAAATTTAGTGTATATTTAAAATAACTTTAAGAACTTCTTATAAAATTTAGTGCAACCCTTTATATATATATATATATATATATATATAGTAATAATAACATAGATTACTTTTATTTTTATAATTTTAATTACTGAATTTTATCTTTAATTTATAAAAATACTATAAGAATATCTTATTTGCCTCATTATATATAAATATATGACAATATAAATCTTGTAAAGAAAATTATCTTCTTTTTATAATGTATTTAATTTAGTTTCTCAATTTAATTATTTTATTATTATTTTAATTTTTCATGTAAGATATAAACTTTTTCTTTTAGGAAAATTTTTCATGTATATGAAATGTTTATATAAAATTTAAAACTTAAAACTAAAATTTAAAGAATTAATTCTAACTAAGCGAGTTAAGCAACTACATTAAGAAAAATTATGAAAATAGAAGTTTAGTTAAGTTTTATTTTAAATGTATTGTTATTTAGATTGGAAATTTTTTAAATCATAAATAAATTTAATAATTGGAAATTCTAAAATACGTAATTACAATTCTAAAGGATTAATATCCTACACTTACAAGTGAATTTGGTTTCTTGCTAGGCACCAGAGTTTTGCCACTAGAGGTTTAAAAATTGGGATCATGAACGAATGAGTAGTTTTGTTACGCTTAAAAATAAGATGAGAGTGTTTAGTATTACTTTGAACTATGATGCATAAATTATGGTTTTAAAAAATGCTTTATTATCCATGTTTCGAATCATGTGAACTTGTAATATTATGATCTTTTTATATTCAAATATCATGATGTTTTCAAATATGCTATTTGTATCTTTTGAAAAGCAATAGTGCATGAAAGAAAATCTTGACAATGTTATAAATGATATGATATGCTCTTCCAAAGTGTCATGTTATAAGGGTTTTCGGCCCTTTATATCCCGTTAGGGGAAGTTACCCAATTATAAGCTTTATGTTTGTCTTTAAAGGAGAAGTTTCATGTTCTGCGGGGGTTATTAGCCTTAAATACATTTCGGACTAAGTTCCGAGTTATAGTATACACCACTCGTGTTTGGTGGAGAGTGGCTCTCATTCCATCACGTTGCTATCCGTGCATTGAGAATTTAGGTTACGGTACTATAAGAATTTTCGATCGTGAGGTTGACGACTATTTAAACATTGTTGGGTATGGGGTTATGAATGAGACATGTGTATTTTGAATTATGGCTGTTATGCTGAAAATTTTACTTTTAAGTAAGAGAAAATGAATTCAATGATTTGTGATTGTTGAGCCTAAGTGATACTTTTGCAAAAAATGAGAAATTTTTTTTATAACTTGTGAGATTTTGGGACAAGCAAATGCAGTATTTTTACGTCTCTTGTGAAAGGCATGATGTTTTTAGTATTCTTAAATGGTGTGATTGTTCTTCATCTTGTTCATTACAATATTAAGTGCACACTCATGTAACCTTAATGGTTGTAGATAGCGGGAATGACTAGAGGTTAGTCTACCATAGTCGTCATTTTATAGGCCCGAGCTCGAAATCAAATGCTATCTTGTTTTACTCTCTTAATATATTGTCAAGAGTTATGAGGCTTTTGTTTAATGTATGCTAAAAGGGGATAAAATTTCTCGAGTTGGATGTATGGGATAATATAGATGACTGTGCTGACTATTAGGATTGTATACTAAAAATTATATTTTTAGTATTTAATTTTATTGTATTAAAATTAATTTCTCATTTTATGAGAATCTTTATGAGTAATATATGCAATATCATTTCTTTAATATTATGCATGGATGTCCTTTATTCTGTATAGTATGTAATCTGGTGTGTAAAGTACGGCTTACACACAAAAGACCAGATTTTAGGTTCTTGCAGAATATAAGTATTTGTTCACAATTTAGATAGAAATAGATATACCATCGGTACGAGTGTAGTATAGAGTTTTAGTAGACTTGTCTTGGTTATGGAAAATAAATAATAGCATCGTCTATTGAACGGGACACATTGGGGTAATTAATTTTATGTTGACTATATTAATTAATTCGCACCCAAAGTTATTATGAGAGTGCTTATACTCTTAATTCTAAAATAATTATTAATTTGCGTATATTTAATATTTGTTATTTTAATTCATTAGATAGTGTGATCTTATATGGGTTTATATTTCTGGTGAGTTGGATAGCAGTATTATATATATTATGAATATTAATTATTGACGGAATTCACGTTTCGAATGTTCTGGATTGACGATACCCCCTTAAGGATGCTTATAAATTTTGACCGGTCCAAACCCTACAGGTGGATTTGATTATCCGACAGTCAAATAAATTAAGCGGAAAGGCTTAAGAAATTTAAAGATACCAATTAAATTAAATTGTCAGTAATTAAATTTAATTAGCGGGTATTAAAAATCTTAACGTAAAGAGATGAATTAAACATTTAATAATAGGAGCTCAATGTAAAAAAATCTTGAGATTTTGACTTACAGTACAATTACAGTTTTTTAGTGGTATAAACTGTAATTTAGTATTTTATAAAAATTGCAGAAACCGGTGCAAGGTTTTTATAATTACAGATACCGCTGAGAGGTTTGCTTAATTACAAAAATCGCTGGATACGTATCTGGATCACACTAAAAGTTTTCGTCATAATTACTACACAGGTCCTTACTGTAGCCTTATAAATATGCGGGTAAGCTGAACTAAATTTATAACTTGTCTTTAAGACTAAAACTAACCAGGTTTTTCGATACGAGTTCTCAAAGGTTCGTAACCCACACTACGTTCGAGAATTGCATAAGAGAATGCAGTAGAAAATCTGACGGGAGTTTCAACTCGGAATCAAAAATTATAGTTAGCGAATTGACCAAAAAAGTATTATTCTAAATTAACTGTGGTAGTACGAGTTTTTATTTTGATCGTTCGACATTAAAAGTTTTATCTGTAGCCCGTTTCGGCGATTGCTCATCCAGTTATTTTTTATCGTAAAATCGTTTACAAAAACAATAATCTTGATAGTTTTGCCCCCAAAAATTGGTATTAGAACCGTTTTATTTTTTATTTACAGTTTATCGAAGGACCGGGTAGATTTAGAACTGTACTAACTTTGTTTTATAGCATTCTAATTCTAATTTTATGATCATCATATTTTTCATATTTGATTGAATGGTTTGAATGATGATTTAATTATTTTTTAATCACGAGAATTTATCGTGATAGTTTAAGTTTTTTCTAGATCGAATGTGAGTTTACGGGACGTAGGTTTTCAATGTAATAGCTATTATTTATTTTTAAATATCTGTTTAGAATATTTAGAACAGGTTGGATATCCAAGAATATGAAAAACAGGCGGCGGCACCGGCGGTGGCTTCGAATTTTTACGAGTCACAGATTGCGGTAATTCTTTGACGATTTTAAAATAATTTTTTTAGTAAGTTTCTGCAGGATTTATGCATTAAAAATAGTAGAAAAAATAAGTCAAGAACAACCAAAAAAATTGACAAAAATAGCCCACCACCGGCGGTTTTGCCAGCGGCGGTTCGGGGCCGATTTTATTGATTTTTTGGGACGTTTTTGGGAATACTTTTTGAAAAAAAAAAAAGGCATAAAATAATAATAAACATACCTTAAAATACTGTCTAAAAATCATTAAAAAATTAGGCCAAAATAGGGGCAAAAAGCAGGAAAAGCAGAGGCTGGCAATGGCGCAATAACAGGCTGTTCGGGGCTATTTTCAGGCTTTTTTGGGACTATTTTTGAGACGTTCATCGAAACAATATGTTTGCTAGATATTAGTTCTATTTTTGTAGAAAAAAACGTGAGTAAAAACACTACTGGAAAAATCCCAAACGAGCGACTGAAGTGGGCAGCGGCGCAGGCAGCGACGACAACTGTTTTCGGGCCTCATCGAAAGTTGTTTTTCGGGCAATTTTTGTTCTTGTTTTTTGAAAAAAATACTAATTTTTGAGAGATATTTTTTTAAAAAAATAGTGTAAAAAATAGAGCATGGAGAAGGCGGCAAAAGCCACCTAAAGTGGCTGGAGCGGCAACGCCGACAGTGGGGCTGGTGGTCGGCAGTGGTGTTGCTATCCGGGCTATCTTGGATCGAGTTATTCTAATATGTTTTGATATTGATGTGATATATTCATATATAATAGTGTATCAGAGTATCCTAATACAATCAAGTTATAGGAAACTGATTCGGAATGAGATTCTTACGGCTTATCTTCAACAGGAGACTGAAACTCATCAGAGTTTTATATTGATCATAAAATCGAAATATATACATATCTTGCATTTATATTTATATAAATTGTGTGGATGATGTATATCTGTTTTATTTTTCTTGTTAATTTAATAAATTCAAAAAATTCAGTTTTAATTCAATATTTTGTAAAGAAAAATAAAATTGAGTTTTTTAGTTAAAATTTTAATTAAATAAATTTTTTTTAGATATTTTTATTTTTTTATAAAATATCACGTTTAAGATGATTTTTTATAAAATCGGATATCTTGAAAAAACTTAAAAATTAATTTTGATTTTTGAATTAATTAAAAAAAAATTTAATCTATGTAAATTATTATTTTTGAAAAAATGTGGAACGAAAAATAAAATAATTAAATACCTTTAATCACTACCTTAGTTAAAAAGCTAAAGAAAAAACTGTGCATTTATTAAATTTTATTTGTTACACATTAAAACACGAAAAATGGTTTGGCAAATCAAAATTTTTAGAATCGTGTACACGGAAAGATGTTTGATTCATTCAGATCGTATGGTTTTTGAAATTAATAAATTTATTTTTATTAAACGAATTTTTATAACCCTCAAATAATATTTTAAAAATATAAGTGTGAGAGAAAATTTATTTACAAATAAATCTCGCGGTTTCCATCACCAGTTTGTAGGGTATGTAATTAAATCTTACGTGTTAACAGTGAGGCCTTTCTCCCTGTCAAATAGATTAATTACGGTATCGCCAGTACAAATTTCTTTTAGGGGTAATTCTGGATAATTGTTAGTATGTATCAATTCTCCATCTAAAAAGTTCATTGCGAAACGATTAATTTAGAATTAGGTGATGGTTAACACTTACCTATATATAATAGTATTCTCTCCATCTAAATCACTGCTATTGTATACTAGACAGAGGTTATGCCAGCTATTTAATTTTACTTTGTAGGATTGGTTGCCTAGAAAGTAAAATTAATAGGGATTGGCCTGTCTGAACAAACGATGGATAGTAGACGTCCTCCCACCAAGGCTGCTGACGAATTTCTTTTAAAATGGTAGAGAAAATTAAATTAAAATAAATTCAAAATATTACTCATCATAATTAACGGTATTCAAACACAGTGAGGCACAGGTCCAAAAGCAAGCTGGTGTGAAGAAGCCAAGAGACAAGTGCTATCACTATAACCAATTTGGGCATTGAAAAAAGTAATGTCCAATTTTTCTCAATAAGCAGAACAAATCAGGTAATTTCTGTTTACTAGTGGTTAAAACATGTTTAGTATTGTTATCTACCGGAACCTGATGTATAGATACATGAGCTACTAATCATATTTGTAATTCTTTATAAGAGTTCTAGAAAATCAGGTAACTTAGTGATGGAAAAATATACTTGCATATGGGTAATAATACAAATGTGGCAGCAGTTGAAGTAGGAGATGCCACTCTCAATTTTAGTAGAGATAGGATATTACTTCTAAAATATTGTCTTTATGTACCTTTGATTAGAAAAAAAATTTAATTTCAGTTTCTAGTTTAATAAAGGACAAATATTCTGTTCATTTTGCTGACTCTGTGGTTGTGAAGAAAAATAAATATTTTATTTGTTCTAGTGTATTGATGAATGATTTGTATGTTGTATCTTATATATCTCCTACACCGCAACTAACTAAATTGAATAACACATCTAATTTACCATATAAGAGAAACTTTCTTTCTTTAATGAATTAAACGTTTCTTTGGCACTTACACTTGGATCATATTAATCTAAAATAAATAAATAGATTGGTAAAAGATGGACCTTTAAGTTTATTAAAAGTGGAGGCACTTCCAGTCTATTAATCCTGCTTAGAAGGTAAGATGACCAGGAGACCATTTTCGGTCAAAGGCTATAGAGCTAAAAAATCGTTGAAACTGATTTATTGTGATGTGTGTGGTTCTATGACAATCCGAATTAGAGGTGGCTTTGAGTACTTTGTTAGTTTCATTGATAACTACTCAAGGTATGAATACATTTACCTGATGCACTGTAAGTCTAAATGCTTTGAGAAATTTAAAGAACTCAAGGCAGAGGCAGAGAAGCATTTAGGTAAAAATATCAAATCACTATGATCCCACCGTGGTGGGGAATACCTCTATGGAGAGTTTAGTGATTACATGTCATCAGAAGAGATTATATCTTAGTTGATTGTACCAGGCACTCCACAGCATAATTGTGTAGCAGAAAAAAAGAATAGAACTCTTATGAAGATGGTAAGATCCATGATAAGTTATTCAGGTTTACCCAATTCGTTTTGGGGACTCGTATTAGAGACATTGGCTTACATTCTGAACTTGGTATCTTTTAAGTTAGTACTTTTTACTTTCACAGAATTGTGGACTGAGCGTAAGCCTAGTCTGAGACATATTCGGATTTAGGGGTGTCCAACACATGTGCTGAAAGAAAACACAGGTAAGTTAGAATTGAGGACAAAAGTCTATTTCTTTGTAGGGTATCCTAAGGAAATGAAGGGTGGTCTATTTTATAATCTTAAGGATCAAAAGGTCATTGTTAGCACCAATATCCAATTCTTAGAAGAGGATTATATTATGGATCACAGGCCCAAAAGTAATATTGTTATGAAAGAACTGAGAGAAAATACTAATATAACAAAAGAGAAACCATAAGTCACTGATATTCCATTGCCTCGTTATAGTGAGAGAATTATCGAGATAAGTGTAAATCAACAATAGAGTGCTGATGCACAGGTTCAAATTCTATACAACGTGTTACTACTAATATACAGACACAAGTAGTATTTTGTCGTAGTAGAAGGATTGTTCATCAACCTGATCGGTATATGTTCTTGGGATAGTGTTTTGACAAGATCCCGATAGAATTGAATACCGAGCCCTGTAACTACAATAAAGCACTTTAGGACAAAGATACAGGTCTTTGGCAAAAGATTATGAATTCTGAGATAGAATCTATGTATTTTAATCAGGTCTAGAAACTTGTAGAACCACCCGAATAGATAAAACTCATTAGATACAAGTAGATCTACAAGAGAAAGAGAGGAGCAGATGGGAAAGTTGAAACTTTCAAAATTAGACTTGTTGCTAAAGGGTTCACTTAGAAATAAGGAATCAATTATGAGGAAACCTTTTCGCCGGTAGCCATATTTAAGTTTATCTAGATTTTTTTATCCATTACTGCTCATTTCGATTACGAAATTTGATAAATGGATGTTAAGACAGCTTTCCTTAACGAAAGTCTTGACAAGTGTATTTATATGATACAAGCAGACAGATTCATTGCAAAGGGCTAGGAATACATGTTGTGTAAGCTTAAAAGATCCATTTATGGACTTAAATAGGCATCAAGGTCTTAGAATACTCAGTTTGATCAAGCCATTAAATTTTATGATTTTGATCAGAGTTCGAATGAGTCCTGGTGTACAAGAAGCGTGACGGAAGTATGGTGATTTTGCTAGTACTTTATGTAGATGATATCTTGCTCATAAAAAATGATGTTGATGCATTATCTACGATTAAAGTATGGTTATCTGAGCAGTTCGATATGAAGGACTTGAGAGAAGCCAATCACATCCTTTAGATCAAGATTGTGTGAGATCGAAAACAAAGGATATTGGGCTTATTACAAGCAAAGTATATCGATAATATTCTTGCTCGTTTTAGCATACAAGATTCCAAGAAAGGGTTTCTTCCTTTCAAGCATTGAATCATTCTATCCAAGGATCAGTGTCCTAAGACACTTGATGAGATAGAAAAGATAAAGGCGGTTCCTTATACTTCGATAATAGGAAGCCTCATATATGCTATACTTTGCGCTAGACCCAACATCTGCTTTGCTATTGGCATAGTTAGCAAATATCAGTTTAACCCAGGACAAGAGCATTGGACTGTGGTAAAAAATATAATCAAGTACCTGAAAATGACTAAGGATTATATGTTGGTTTACTAGACAGACAGTTTAGTACATTTGGAGTACACAGACTCAGATTTCCAGTCTGACAAGGATCCTTGTAAGTTTACTTCAGGATATGTGTTTACCTTAGGAGGTGGAGCTATAAGTTGGAGGAATATCAAGCAGTTCTGCATTGCTAATTTCACCATAGAGGTCGAGTATGTGGAAGATTCTGAAGCAGTCAAAGAGGCTGTTTAGCTCAAAAACTTCCTATTGGATCTAGAGGTGGTCCCTTCAGTTCAGTCGGCTATTACACTTTATTGTGATAATAACAGAGCGGTTGCACACTTAAAGGAGCCAATGGTCCACAAGAAAAGAAAGCAATTGAGTGTAAGTATCACCTGATGCAAGAAATTATACAGAGAGATGATGTTGTTATAACTAAGATTGTATCAGAAGATAACCTTGTAGATCCTTTTACAAAGAGCTTACTGATTAAGACTTTTGATAATCATGTAGAGGGTATGGGAATCAGATGTATAATAGTATAATTTTAAGTATAAGCGAGATATTGTTATGGTTGATATATTAAAAATTATGTTTTTAATATTTAATTTTATTTTTAATAAAATTAATTTTTTATTTTATAAAAATCTTAATAAGCAATGTATGTATATTATTTTTTTAATGTTATGTATGGATGTTCAATATTCTGTATAGTATTTAATCTGATGTATAGAGTACGACTTATATACAAAAATCATATTTTAAGTTCTTGTAGAGTATAAGTTATTTATTCACAGTTTAGATCAAAATGAACATACCATCGGTATGACTACAGCACAGAGTTTTAGTAGGTCTATGTTGATTACGGGAAATAGATAATAGTGTCGTCTATTGTTCTGACTCTCTGTGTTAGTACAATTTGTGTGTATTGAATAGAATATTTGGGGTAATTAATTTTATTCTGATTATATAAATTAATTCACACTCCAAGGTTATTATAAATAGTACTTATACTCTTAATCCTGAAATAATTATTAATTTGCGTATATTTAATATTTGTTGTTTTGATTCATTATAGAGTGCGATATTATATGAGTTTATATTTTCGGTGAGTTGGATAGCGGTATTATTTATATGGTGAATATTAATTATTAACGGAATTCACGTCCTAAAAGATCGAGATTGATGATATCCCTTTAAAGAAACTTATAAATTTTAATCGGGCTAAATCCTGTTGGTGAATTTGATTATCCAACGGTCAAATAAGTTAAGCAGAAGAGTTTAAGGAATTTAAAAATGTCAATTAAATTAAATTGTTAGTAATTAAATTTAATTGGCGGGTATCGAGAATCTTAACGTGTAGAGAAATGTTGAGCATTTAATAACAGGAGTTCAATGCAAAAAGGTCTTAAGATTATGGCCTAAAGTGCAATTATAGTTCTTTCGTGGTGTGAACTATAATTCAGTGTATTATGAAAATTGTAAAAATCACTGTAAAGTTTTCATAATTACAGATACCGTTATGAGATTTACTAAATTGTGGAAAACACTAATGGGTGTTTGTGTTTAATTGGAAGTTTTACTCAAAATTACTCCACAGGTCCCTGTTGTACCCCTATAAATATGCGGATAGGCTAAACTATATTCATAACTTGTCTTCAAGACTAAAGCTGTACAGGTTCTGCCAGTACGAGTTCTCGATAGATCGTAACTCACAATACGTTCGAGAATCGAATAAGGGAATACAGTAGATGGTCTGACGGGAGTTTCAACTCAGAATCAAAATCGTAGTTAAAGATTTGACCGAAAAAAGGTATTCTTCTAAATTAATTGTGATTGCACGGATTTTAATTTTGATTATTCGTCAACAAAATTTTTATCTGGAGCCAGTTTGGGAGTTTGCCTATTCGGTTAATTTTTACCGAAAATCATTTGCTAAAATAATGATCTTGATAGTTTTGCCTCCAACAACAGGGGCTGAGAATAATGCAAAACGTGTGCAAAAATGCAATTGAAAAAGTCAAATTAAGAATCAATGATGTTTTCGAGTTTAGACCTCTTATTTGTTTTAAAAACGATCCCCATTGGAGTCGTCAGAAAATACTGTGACGCTAAAATTTTGAATTTTGTTCAAAAATAGGGAATTCAAGAGTTATTTAAAAATTTTTTAACACCTTGAAAATTAAAAAATTTTGAAAACTCTTTTTGTAAAAAATGGAGTCGTCACTTGATTTTTGAGAAAAATCAAGAAAAACAAAAATGAGCCACTGATCTTTAAAATATTTAACCAGAGAAAATAAGGGTTCAGGAGCTAAGGTACGAATCGAAAAAGGTGTTAGGCACCCCGTTTGCCCAACGTGAGGTTGGCTTCTAATAATTATCATTAGTTCTTTAATTAGATTTTTCAAGTACATGCAAATATAAAAAGTGAAGGTAATGAGAGAACAATCGAAATAAAATAGGAAAATACATACACTAGCATATAAACAAACCAAAATAACAACCAATTATAAGAAAATGGACCCTAAATCCTAAACGTGCAAAATCTAGCTAAGAATACATGATGAAAGCCGCATACGATAAGCAAAGAATAAAACTATTAAAAGAAATAATAAACCTTAATCTTATCAAATGACACTAAAAGATTTATGATGAACATAGCATACGATAAATGAAGAAAATGATCATGAAAAAGCTCTAAGTTATAAACATGCTAATATTATATTATAGGATACATATTGGACTTCACATACTGTTAACAGAATACTAAAAGAGCCAAAATTAAGCTATTGGAATAGCACACAGGTTGTGGCCGTAACATATAAATGTTGCAGTCGTAAGAAAAAAAGGGGTGAAAGTGCACGGGCGCTACATTGATTGTTGTAACCGTGAGGATGTTAGTGCCAAAATTCCATGACCGCAACATTGATTGTTGCGACCGTAGGGTTTGTAGGCACTTTTTTGCTAAATTTAAAGAATCAATATACTAGGTGTGGGTGTGAGCTGTGAACAGAATGCAATTGAGATTGTTTTTGATCAAATTACTATGAAAGTTAACCAAAATCCTTAAAATTAAGCATGCTCTTAACCCAATTATTCTACATTAGTAATCAAATACTATAATCTATCATGCAAATGGGAGAATCAAAACAATTAACCCTATCATCACATGTTAAAAGAATAAAGGGGGCGAGTTTGAAAGTAAAATACTAAAATTAACTCGATTGCTCCACGGGGATGAGAAATGTGGAGGGAGAAGAGTCGGGGTCTAACAAAATACTTGAAGCGCAACAATCCCAATGAGTTCTCAAGTCGTGAAATGTAAAATCGTCAGTCTAATCCTCAAGAAGCACTCTAATTCCAGTATTCGAGTCAAGATTGAGCAGTAGTATGGATTGGGGTGTGAGTTGAGAGTACGACAAAGTATCAGTGTACTTGAATTATCCTCGATAAAGCAGCAGTCTATCGACGTCGGCAAAAGTCCTCCTAAAATTGTACCAAACGTACGTATATATAGAAAATGCTAACCAACGAGTTGCCGCCATGTTCAAAGCTTAGACTGGGTTCAAAAAGGTTGTGGTTGCCACCTTCAAAGGTTGCGGTCGCCACCTTCAAAGGTTGCGACCATAACAAATTTTATAGTTTCCAAGAGATTCATGTTGCGGTCGTGATAATCAATATTACGGTTGCAAGGTTCAAATGTTGCGGATGTAATTACTTGGGGCAGTGAACAACCGGATCGCAAGATTTGAAGGTTACGGCCTCAAGATTCGAGAGCTATGATCTTGGGGTTTAATTTCACGGAGCACTGTATTTGGATTGCTTTCTGGTGATCGTTTAAAGATATCGTCTCACTTGGTTTTCATCATTGGACATACCTGGATAAGTCTAAGATTCGACAGGGTTAAATTAGGGTGTCTATACTAATAAATCCTCCGTTTTGAATAATTTTGAAAAATGATTTTCTTAAGTCATCTTCGATCATCTGCCGTTATAGACAACTCAATCTGACCAAGCCGAATCTCAGGTACCCATCTCGAATGTGCCCCAATAATGAAAAAAATGAGAATCATACTCAAAGATACTCTCAAGCAAACAAAGATCACAAATATGGCTCAAAACTCCAAAACCTTAAACCAACCTTCAGGTCATCCTTATCCTCACGGCCGCCACCTTTTTGAAAACCCTAGAATAGACCGTGTCATTACTCCCCAGGCCGTGTCCTTACTCTCCAAGCCACGACGTTTTTTTTGAAAACCCTAATTTAAGCCATGACTTTTTTTGTTATGGTCGTTGCCTTTTTTATCCAGGTCATGACTTTTGAAAGTCACGGCTGTCCTTTTCACCACTATAAATGTTGCGGTCTGTACCGTACAAAAACAAAAAGGTAGCGGTCGTCACTATTATCCCTTTTTGGACAGGTGACAGCATTCCAGAGGGTATCTGGTCTCCCACCTTGCCTAGACATAGGCGATGTTTTACACAGAAATTAGATAGAGAAGGAACCTAGATAACATGTTAGGGTTGGTATACTGAAAATCATATTTTTAGTATTTAATTTTAATTTTAATAAAATTAATTTTCTATTTTATG
>JAULJZ010217753.1:2472-18042 GCA_032270985.1 Heliamphora pulchella | reverse complement strand
TCCATAAGAAAAGGCAAGCAATGACCATTTAATTCCCCACCCCCCCCCCCCCTTTTTTGTTGAGATCAAAATAGTCTAATAGCCTTTTACATATTTTACGGAAAAAAAAAAATACATTTCATAAATCACCACCAACTCACCAGCATCCCCAACACCACCTCCCTTGATGCAATACACCCGAATCCTCGACCCAGACCACAAACCTTGGATTTAAATCTCGAACCTGTGATCTTGAACTCTCAATACCTAGACTCTGAACCCTAACCCAACTCTAGATCCCTATCTAAAATATCTGGGCGCCCAACCCTAGGACACTAAATCCTGAACCCCCCATCCCAGACCTTGACCCCCAAACCTTGTACCCTCGAATCCCTAACCCTAAAATCCCAACCTCGATCTTGAACCCCCACTCTAACCCTCAACCCTAACCCTTGAATCTTGGGGCACAGATTGTTAACTCTCGTACCTCAACCCTAACTCCTAAACCTCGAATCTCAAACCTGGACCCTAAACTTCGAACCCAAAACCTTAACCCTAGACCCTGAACCTAGACCTTGGACTCTAAACCCCAACCCCTAGACCTCAACCCCCCACCCCAAACTCATAAACCTTGAACCCCCGATCTCGAACCCAAAACCCCCAAACCCCCATTCTAGTCCTGAACCTCTCTACCACCACTACTTCCTCTACCACCATCACTACCACCTCACATAAGAATCTTGTTTTTTCTAGAAAAATAAAAAGAGTATTTAAGTCATGTTATATAAATATAATTCAATTCTAGAAATCATTCCAACTTATTAAACATTGAAATTGGAACAATAATCTTATTTTTAATTTGATTCCTATGTTTGTATCAAATATTGAAATGCGAATTATTATTCCCACATCATTACATTCCAATCTCAATTCCCTTCCTATTAAAAGTCATTCCATTGAACCAAATATCTTAGATAACTTGTTGTCATTCCATTATAATAAATAAGAAAAGGAGAATAATCTGGTTTACATCTATTATATTGAACCACCATTGCCTCACCACCACCTCGGCAGATCTCGAACTCCTAGCTCCTAGACTATTGACCCTCAACCCCTACACTGAATCCCTGAACCCCCGATCTTGATCCCGGTCCCAATCCCGAACTCCAAACCTCAAACTCTAAACCCCCAAAACCCGGGCTCTTGATCCCTAAACCCCTGGATTATAGGACCCTCAATCCCCAGACCGTCAACCCCTAACTCTTGATCCCGAACTCCAAGCCCCAAACTCTAAACCCTCAAACCCTAGGCTCTTGATCCCCAGACCCTTGGACTATAGGACCCTCAATGCCCGGACCCCCGAACCCCAACTCTCGATCCCGGCCCTTGACCCCAACACCCCGACCCTTAGACCTAGACCTTGGACCCTCAATTCCTAGACCCCTAAACCTGGACCCTCAACCTCAAACCTTTAACCCCTAAATGCTAGTCCCTAGCCCTCTGACCTAGAACCCTGACCACCTAACTTCGGACCCTAGACCATTAAACCCTTAGGCTTCGAACCCTACCCCCAGACCCTTGACTTAGGTCCCAACCCTTGACCCCAGTCTCCAACCCCAAAACCCAGCCTTCAACCTTGACCCGATCTCCAAACCTTAGGCTTTAAAGCCCCGACCCTTGTACCTCTAGCCTCCAAACCCTGACCCCCATACCCATAACACCTCAACCTCGAACCCTAAACTCTAGACCCCCTAACTCTTAATCCCCAATCCAATACCCACGGATCCCAAATGCCAATCTTTGAACCCTTGATCCCTCATCCTGTACCTCAAACCATGGGCCCTAGACCCCGACCCTTGCATTACTAGATTTTGACCCACGACCCTAAACCCTAAACCCTAAACCCTAACCCTCGATCCCTAACCCTATACCCACAAACCCCGAATGCCAATTTTTGAACCCTTAATTCCCGATCCCAAACCCTCAGCGTTCGCCTTAGACCTTGGTTCCTAACCTCTTATCTCGACCCTTAACCCTAGCACCCTAACCCTTAGACCCTCGACATTGTGACCCTTAGATTGCTAACTCTGATCCGCAAACCACCGACACTCTAACCCCCAAACTTTAGACCTTCGACCTTAGACCCCTAGCCACCGGAACCTTGATGCTCAAACCGCAAGCCCCCAACCCCCAACCCTAAGCATGAACCCCTAAACTCGAACCCCCGACATTCTACACCATGCCTGAACTCCTGAACCCCCTTAACACGGACCACAATTCTCAACCTTGGTCCCCTGAACCCCTTCACCTCCACTACATTCTCTTTTACCACCACCACTATCACTATTATCACGGCCACTACCACCTCGCATAGTAATTATAATTTTTTTAAATAAAATTACTATTTTGGTCATGTTCATATCAATAAGATTCTGTTGTAGAAATCATTCCAACATACTAATATAGAAATTGAAATATTAATTTTATTTTTATTTGATTCATACGATTGTACTAAAGATTTGAATAGAAATCACAATTTCTACCTCATTCCATTCTTATTCCCATTTCAATCTCAATTTCATTCGTGTGGACAATCATTTCAATGAACCAAACACTAACCTATTATTCAAATTGGGTAGTTACGTTATACTTGAATTAGCTTTAAAAATGCTACAAGGGAATAATGAAGCTTCCTTCAAACGAGGGCTTAAAATCAAATTGATCATATTTCTCACTTCCAAGTATAAAAAGGCATAAGATACATTACATTTGCTAACAAAACAGGGTTATGATCAACAACAATGCTTTATTGACCATCTTATTTTATCAAATTTAATTTATCATTTCACGTGTTATGCTGCATTTTTTAAATAATTTGTAGGTTTTTTTTCATCTTGTCTAGTTTTTCTTTTATTATATTGTCAAACTTTTTTATTTTTTTTATTGTTCATGATAAGAAAATTTTTAAAAATACACTCATTTGGCTAATGCTAATAAAAATTTATTAAAGACAAAAAAAGGACAGTATAAAAAAAATCTAGTTAATTAATAAATATCTACTAGAGACAAAAAGATATAATGGGATTGAAAAACTAGACCAAAAGCACTCATACACAACGGCTGATATTTAAAAGCATTCATTGTAAAACTACAACGGTGGGTGAAAGTTGACGTTTGTCAAGTTCTGCTACTGATCTTCCAAGTGAAACCCTTGTTGTTGTTCAATTGAGTGCATCCATTCGGCTTGGTTGGCATGACGCTGGCGATTCATCAATTGTTGTTGTGCAATAAAAAATGCTATTTCGCCTTGAATCTTAGCAATCTCATACTGAGTCTGCATTATTTGGTGTTGCAAGTGAGAGATCATGAGAGTGCATCCATAAACTGGGTCTTGGATTCTTGAACTTGCTTCAAAAGTCATGCTGTCTGCGGCATCGGCTCGTGCATGGACTGGAAGCCGCTGTTTTTTCAACCCAATAAATAAATAAATAAAGCAAAAACGAAATATGCGAAGATAACAATGTTTAATTCGTCGAATGAATGATAATCAAAAGCTAATTATCTATACTTGATAAGTAATTGCGATCAGGATCCTAATTCGTGGTATCAGAACACGTATAAGTATCTATGACAAGACAACATATTGATAAATATAATATTGGATATTCAAAATTTCATTACATATCTACTAATAAGATAAGTACCCCATTATAACTTCACAAAAATAATTTAGTTAAATATTTTTCACCCTTAATTTCTCATTTGGAAAGTGTTTGTAATTAGAAGAATCAAAAAATGAAGAATCAAATGATCATTATCTACGGGAGGCTATGGGATCAAATAACAAAGACATTGCTGAAAAAAAAAAAAGCTTGTTGAAAAAAAAAAAAGCTTTTCCCTGATAAAATAAACATTGGATTAATTCATATAACGAGAGAAAATTTTCCTTTTTTTTTTAATTAAAACCATAACAAGCTTCACTTTTTTTTTTTTGGTAATTAACAAGCTTCACTTTTGATTTCGAATATTTTTAAGTATAAACTCTTTCTCTCTCTCTCTCACTGACACACACACACACACACACCAAGCACACAGCAGACATGTATTTGATCAAAATTTCCAACCTTATTCATTGGAGAAGATAGGGATAAGGTGAATATTAATTATGCTTTTTCCGATTTACTCCCCCAAAAAAGGATATTAATTATGCAATCTTCATAAGCATCCTAGTTAAACTTTGTGTCGGAAAAGAAAATATTCCTAAAAAATCGTATCACTGATACCGATATATAATCTGATATCAAAATTTAAAACCCTAATTATGATTTTCTCAAAAAAAAATGGAAAGGAAAGGACTTAGTGCCAAAAAGAAAACAAATCTAGAAAATCTTGTAATGTCTAAGAAAATCAATACTAGTAGGATAATTATCTTTTCAGCTGTAAGTATCTCTTTCTCTCTCTCTACACAATCAAATTTTCTAACCTTCAAATTTTCTTTGAGAACTTAGGGTGAATTTAGTTATGATATTCTCTTCGTTACCCAAATCTTTGTGCAGAAAAAAGCAAACACAATCTAGAAAATCTTATATTAACTAAGAAAATGATAAGCCGGGGTACCTCCAAGATCTTAGTAACATTGCTAGCTCCAAAGATTCTATGGACACAAGCAAATCTCTCTGGATTATTACCGGGAAAATACGGCGCCAAAACGCAATCTTGAGAGCATCTTCTCCGCAAAGATTTGCAGGCTGCACACCTTGTTGAGTTAGACATTGTTAGATTTGATATAATCTACGAAAGATTTAACGTATATATGAAGGATTTTATTGGAGTTGTTTTGAATATAACAATGAATCTATGTGAGATTTTTGAATATATGGTGAAGAGCTTTTCTAATTTTGGGAGGGGTTAACGGCTATATTTTTTCAAATTTGTTGAAAAAAAGGAAGGAATATTGAGGAATGGAAGCATACAAAATATTTCCTTAATGAACTAAATTCAGGTCAAAAATTCACTATTATACTATTATATAACTTTGGCTACGAATGGAAAAACAATGAATTACTATACATTTTCTTATCCAAAAATAAAACTAAAACTTATCATTTGCTTTTTTGTCCATTATGGGCTTCTATTTTTGGTTTAATTCTTCAATTTCTCACGATGAGAGTAATGTAAAAAGTATGTTTATTTGATCTAAAATTAAAGAAGTTCACTAAAACTAAAAAAAAAAAAAACTATTTATAAAGTGGCTTTTCTCTCTGTCTCATTTGATTTTTTTATTATTTTTCATTAAAGATTTTTAGTTGTTTGATTAAAAAATATGCTTGTTTATGTGAATTCATCTAATTCTTATATCAAGAATACTGATACACGAGAAAATATTCATATTTTTTAATATATATATATATATTGTTTGTAAGTTTCATTGAACATTGTGGACTTAAGATCAAAGTTTATGCATAATTTTATAATAAACTCGAATTATGTACTCAATATGCTTTGTAGATGCATATCCAAGTAAAAATGTCATACATATATTTTATATTCTTATCAAATTGTTAAATATCCAATGTCCGAAACACAAGCATTTTTATACATTTTGAAAAGTTCATATAACATAGACTAAAATAAAAACAAAAACAAAATTGTTAAAAAAATTAATCCAAACGCAGAGTAAGACTCTATATTTAGGAAAGCTTTTAAGTTTTTAGGTCATTCATGCTATATACTTTTTTTTATTTGACAAACGGTTCTAGTATTAAGGTTCTAATTGGTAATTTTTATTTTTGATTTTTTGGCTAAAAACGTCAAAAAATTAATGTTGTTCGTTTGATAAAAAAGGCAAAAAGTCAAATCAAAACACAAACTCTTATAATATTATATTCAAACTTCTACCACTTTTAAAATACAATAATACCCATTTATTCATAACTTATTTACTGTTAATATCAAATATATATAAAGGTAAAATTGTTTACTTTGAACAAAAAATAAAAAAATTAGCTTTTTATCCAAACAATCAACTTAAAAAAAATTAACTTAAAAACTAAATTACTAAACAATCTACTTTAAATCCAATTTTACTTTTTGGCTAAAAATGCAAAAACACTAACTTTTAAGCTAGTTGCCAATCGGGGCCTAAATAATGGTTCTATATTTTATTTTTACTAGCAAAGCAAAGCCAAAAAATTAAATAATAATTGGTACACATAAATTGGTCCAAACACTTTGAAAGAAAACTATCTTCCAATTTACAGACATTTGAGATTTCTCTCAATTGAATGAATTGCCTCTTCTCTCCGTTAAATATGATCATACGGTTAATATTTCATCCTAAGATCAGATCAACTGTATTACCAAAAAAAATATTGAGTGTTGCAGAAGAATAAATATTTCATTAAAAAATCGTTTATCAAACATTAATAATTAGCTATGCATCTTGAAAAGTGAGAAAAACTAAAATTGAATTAAATATGTTGCAAAAAGTCCAACGTTAGCCTATGTTTGATCAAACTTTTTTTAAAAATTTTTGACTTAAAAATCTCTTAAAAAACCTACTCGTTTGGCCTCCTATTCTAATTAGTTGGTTTTTTTAACATCTTTTCATGGTTATTTTTTTACAAAAAAAAAAGGCCAAAAAATCAAAAAACTAACCAAAAAACAAAAAACAAAAAACTAGGCCAAACACGAAAACTAATATTTTTCATACTCTATATAATAAGAGCGAGTTAGTTTTTACTGTTCATTATATGGGTTTATTTTTCTTTCTTTTACCATTTTTACCATCATATAGTCTAATGTCACGCTCTTGACCCTGAAACAAACAGCGCCTTATGTTAACGGCTCCCGAGGAGCATTTTAACAGCACAAGTCATTTCCAAATTTCACAATTTTGTCCAACAATATCAAAAGCATTAAAAGTAATGGGTCAACATATGGTGATTATGTCCTTAAGCAACTTGATAGTTCTTGTTAAGAGTTAATCACTTCAAGGCCCGTTTGCAATAATTTTTACTTATTTATGTCTATTTTTTACTTTTTCCTCTTTTTTTTATTTTTTTAAATCATCTCGACTAAAAAAAATTAAGTAAAAAAAAAAATCAAAGATTAAAAAAATTCATTAAAGACGAAAATAAACGACAAAAAATCTAATTTGACTTATTTTGTTTTTTTAAAGATTTTTTTTAATATTTGGTCAAATTTTTTATTTTTTCAACTAGCCTCAACGCGAGAATTCCAAAAAGTATAATTATTTAGCCAAATAATAATAAAAAGAATCACCTAAGACAAAAATAAGCAAATAAATCATTATCCCAAACGAAGGCAATATAATTTGAAAACTCTCTAAATTCTTTATTGAAGTGCCTATTCATTAACTAAAAATCTACCAAGAGTTCAGTTAGAAAATACAGGTTTTAGTATGTCAAAGAAATTTAAACTAAAAGACTTGGATCTCACAATTAACATTCAGAGATGCTTGGCTACAACATTGTTCATGCAGCATTCAAGATTGAAAATTCTATAAACAACACAACAAATGACACAAATGAGAAAACAATAGTGCTACGGTGACTAAAAATTGCTAATATCCCTTGTTAACTGAACTGCTAATTTTGTACCAAAATTGCTAATTTTGTACCAAAAATTGCTAATTCTGCTAATTGTTTAATTTTGCTAATTAAACAATAGTGACTAAAAATTGCTAATTTTGTACCAAAATGTGCCATGTTTGTTTGAGGGTTAAGGTAGGTGAAATTGGACTACCATAAGCCCTCTATTTTAGAACTATTACTATCTCAGCACGTGAGTTTAAAGAGCCCAGAGACTATTACCATCTCACTTCTTTGCAAGATAATCCCACTAAAATCATGTCAAAATAAATAACATACTTTTATTCTTAATTTATCCTACTATCAAACAATCACATTTTGGTACAAAAAAGACTATACTAAAAATTCAATTCATAATAGTCCAAATACTAATAATCCAGGTGCTTAATTATTTTATAAAAATAGTCATTCAGCTAAACAAGCCCAAATGATAAAACAACATACAAATAAGTCTGTACATGGCACGCAAGGAGCTAAACACCATTGACACAATCTTAAACACAAGGTGGACAATCCATCAATAAGTTGTCGCAACACTAGGAGTAATTATTCAATAGTTCCGGAGCACTATATAGCATTACTTACGTGGTGCTCCTATCCAATGACGTAGCAAAAAACACTCCGGGTGAAACAATGTCAAGGTGAAACAATGTGGCCTACCCTTGTTGGGTAAGTAAAAGACAAGGACCCACATAATGTGCATAGAGTATTTTCATTTATCGGGAGCACCATGTGTCATCACCTACGTGGTACTTCGAGAACATCTAATAATTTGCTAATAATTTGCTCAACACTAGAACCAACAGAACAGAGTTCATCGAATTCAAGCCTACAAGTTACACATACCATGAGTGTCTCTAGACAGGCCTTCAAAATCTCATGACGAAGATTAAGGCTCAAAGTGTATCTTAGGATTGGAATTTTTTCCCCCAAAACATTAATGTCCCTCTGTCCCAAGACGCTATAAACTATTGAATCATGTCTCGAGATTCGTGTCTCATCGAGATTGTTGGCAGCTTACGGTGCATTGGGATTGATGGGAACCACGGAAGGAGGAATAGGTGAGCTTGCAGAACAGAGAAAGATGAATATTTTGAGAAAAAGTATCACAGCCTAGGTATTTATAGATACTATGCATGTTTCGAAAACTGCCCACATGCCCAAAGGCACGCACATAACACCCACATGCTCACGTGCACACAATTTTCAACCATCATTGCAGGTTGCAATCCTTGCCAAAATCAAACGAACCAATCTACCTTTCAGAACTACACTATAACACTTAGTCCTGCTATGCTAATAACCATATATAATGGCCGGCAAGGAGAGAACATAACAAGAAGGCGGATAATATTTTCAATTCAAAAGTCAGGACACTCAACTGATAGCAGACAATCCAAAGAGCTTTCTAACAAACACATGCAAATCATTGAACATGTCCATCCATACATTAGAAATTCTCAAAGTACACCATTGCATACGGGTAGTAGTTTCTTACTCCATTT
The DNA here is from genome assembly GCA_032270985.1 of Heliamphora pulchella. Classification (NCBI taxonomy): domain Eukaryota; kingdom Viridiplantae; phylum Streptophyta; class Magnoliopsida; order Ericales; family Sarraceniaceae; genus Heliamphora; species Heliamphora pulchella. Next base: position 8,945 of record JAULJZ010217753.1, on the reverse strand, counting down.
GTTACTTTTATTCATTTCATTTCTTTCCCCGCAGTTTCACTCCAAGAGCCCTCTCCAGCTTGGAAATTATCTGTTGGTTTGGAATAGCTTTACCAGATTCATACTCTTGGATTATTTGAGGCTTCTCATTGATCATCTACAGATAAGATCCACCTCGATAAGTCAGCGTTACCGTTGAAGCATGAATATACGCAAGAGAGAGAGAGAGAGAGAAAGAGAGATACTTGAGCAACTTGAGCTTGAGTAAGCTTCTTGTCCATTCGAGCTTGCATAATACTTTTCTTTAGCTCAGTTGGTACACGATCATCTGTAATTTTTAAAAATATGGTGCATAAGCATGATGTAGACAAGAATATTAGATGGGAACTCGGGGGAGAAAAAAAGTTCGGAGGACAAAGCAATAGCTTTTAGAATCACTTTAGAAAGTGCAACAAATTGCAGAAACAAACCCGAGCAGGGAAGATTAATAAAAGCATATGAAGAAAAAACCAACTGAATAATCAGAAACTGTTCTAAAATCATAAGTGCATATAATCTCGAGCCTCATCAGTATGAAGCAGGGTGCTCGGTTGTTTCTGAATCCTGAGACTGAGTGCTGAATTCCTGACAATTCGCTAACTCCTAAAGAATTTAAATCATCAAGAGTTACAGGACCCAAGTCCAAGCTGTTGAGAAATGCACAAGATTTTTAGTGCCAATTCCAGTAGAAGAACATCTACTCTATGGAAGGCAATTGATGTATATCCACCTTGCATTTAGAAGTAAAACTGGTAATGAAATTTACTTTTAAATAAAAGCATTCCATGTCCAAACGTGAAAACAAAATGTTTGACTAACATTCCTGGGCCGATTCAGGAACTCCTATTCTTGACCAGCAAACACACTCTTATTGTCTTATAACATGACAAGCCGCTAGGTAATATTTGCAGTAAAAAATAACACTCTGGAGAAACAAAAGAATAAGGCCGACAATTCTTTGAGTTTCACAAAGATATTGTTGGAGTTTCACAAAGTCTAGGAAAACTAATAACCAACCAACCAACCAATTAGCAAAACTAAAAAAAGGTTAGTTCCCACTTAAAAGACAGGCATAATATTTGGGTCCAACATCGACATAAATAAGAGTGCATAATTTTTACTTGCTTGCTCTCTAACTACATTTCCAAAAATTGCAAATTTATTAGTAACTCTCCAAACAGAAAACATCTCACTTCTCAAATGAAGATGGTTGAATAATTGCAACCAAATGCAGCCCCATGGAGTAGTTGGTAAACAACAAACACAAATTTAAAAAGAAAAGAAAAGGAAAAGATCAGATGAAAGTATGAATTACTTTGTCGCCTGTTTGGAAAAATGAGTCGTGTTTTATAGCCCCTAATGATTTTTGTGATGGCAATTTTATTCCAAAGAATTTGTAGTTCTATTTTTAGCTTAGTTAACCAAGTTCCGTAGTTGATGAATGAATATGGGGGCTGAATTGATAGCTGGATAATAAAGATAGACTTCCTAGAGAAAGGTAAAATCATCATGCATTGTATTGGCATCACATTTAGCTTGATTTTATCTAGATTAGTTTCTATCTATTTATTTATCAATGATACATTGATCACAAATTAAGTAGCATGGACACAAGCGTGGACACAAAACACAACATGGAGACCACGCCAAACTGGAAATTTAAAAAGAATACAAAACAATACATGTGCCTCGTTTGATTTCCCAATAAGTCAATACTGTATTGCCGTGTCTGTCTTAGTGCAGTAAAATACGTTATCCGTTTGCCTGTCTAAAAAGAGGGGTTAGAATACGAACATATGGGTCCCACATATTTTTTTAGTAGTTGTTTGGTTCGAGAACTAAATTCTCCGTATTACACCATTTGATAAATTATACAGTATGTAAAGTATTAAATGGGTGGATAACTAATACTATAGGAAATGTGGTATTGCGGGGATTGAAGTTTTGAGACTGTTTTCTTACAATGGTTAAAAATAATAATGCAATATATATTCAATCTTTTATACTAATACATTCCAATTCCATTTACAATCTCACAATTTATCCTATCTTTTTACCTCACCGTATTAACTAATACAGTCCAATCTCATCTATAATCCCACCATTTATTTTATCTATTTATCCCAATGTATAGATGATACCATCCAATTCCATGTATAATCCCACTGCATCTAATCCCTTCAACAATAATCCGAAACACAAACTAGGCCAATGGGAGTACATTAAAAAAATGTGTTTGGGTACATGCATGAATTATTTTATTTAAAATTAATGAAAAAAATGCAACATAGCTCCAAATTCAACTTGAGCATCCAAATCTGGGTCAATACTGGCAGGATTTTTATAAAATTATATATCCCACAACTTAACATCAACATATTATTCACATAACACTTGCATTCCATCAAAAATTAAAAGGTAAATCATACCTCATTTAAAAAATTGTTCCATCAATCCATACATCATATGATATGGCATGCAACATCTACCACAAAAATCCTAAAAACGAATAAGTTTAAAGGACAAGGGATTGTTATGTATAAATCTAATTGTTCTTATCCCCTTTTTTTTTCTAATTAGTAATGTGTTTCATGAGAGTCTAAGTAATAGACACGTGCATCCCCCAGGCTTTTTGTTCTAAAAAAATAATATGCATTTGATTTGACACATGCCAGGGAATTGTCCAATGAGCAATTGATTTCCAACATGAACATGCTATCTTCTGAGAGGTCTATGCTTCTTACATCACATATGTTTGTGTCATGGTATTCTAGTTAACCATCATGTTACCTGTTTCATGTTCATGTACTAATCATCTATGAGTACTTGGTATATCATTGATTGACTCTTTCTCCATTTATATCCATTGGTAAATTACATTTTCAATAGAGTTTTACATAGTTTCGTGTTAGGATTGCTAGGACTATAATGTTTATCATCAAATGCATATTTAGAATCACCGCATGCTTTCTTATTTATTATTTTGTTATTCTAGTTTATATTATCTTGATTCACGTGCAATGGATGGCAAGCACGGCTTCATTGAGGTGTAACTTTTTTGGATCACAATACATAGTTTTTCAACCATTGGGCCTCTTAATTGTATTTTTGCTTGGGTTTTGTAATTAATTGATTAGGATAGTTAAGAGTAATGGTTGATTTACTGTTGTTGAGAGCCAAAAGGGTAACATGTGTACTGCAAGGAGATTGTTCATTTTAATTTCGCAATTTTCTTTAATTTACTTGTGATGTGATTGAGCGATGATGATGGTTGATTCTCCTACATTGGATCTCAAAAATCCTCAAGACTTGGCAATTTTAATGAAGCGAGGTTCTTCTTTTTTTACCAAGAAAGAGATATCGAACCTATTTTGTTATTAAACATCGCAAAATATAATTTTTTTCCTTATTATTTTTTTATTAACAAAAATCACTAGAGTGGATCTCATTGGGTAGTCACTCAAGCCTTAGGAGCATTTTTAAAAATTAGAAATTGTAAGATGTCATCCGCATAGATACGGATCCCAATCAAGGGAGAAACACTATTCTTATCTCCAAACCAAACGTCATCTAATCATAACCATTGTTCATTTGGATAAAATGTCATTCAAGCCTAATGGACCTAATGGACTTGAATACTAAATAATAAACCACCGAGTGATGAGTAGAAGACCGCCTGGCAAGATGGTTGGCAAATCCCTTCTGTCTTTGTGTGTTAGCCACCAAACCAAATTCTTTACAAATGAATAGGTTAGCCATGTCCAAATAGAGTAGAATGAGAATATTAGTTCTTGTACCTTAAAACTAAATGGTGAATCCTTACATTCGAGTCTTTGGCTTGTGGTCAACAGTCTTGATGGAAAACATGAATTTTTGTTATATGGATCCTATACTGGCTATCAGAAAACATAAAGATTTAATGACTTGTGGCTTCGGACTATATAGGGTATGCAATTGTAAAGCACTGATTAGAGTGGGCTTATATGGGGCTGATGAGGATTGGTGAGAGCGAGCCTGCAAGAGTCATATCCTCACATTCCTTGGTGACTCTATTTCAGGATTTCTAATTTTATAGCCCGCTCACAAATGCACAAGAGTTTTTTAATCTCGTGACCTATGTTACACGAACTTGAATATAAATGTCATAAGTGTGGGTGTGTATCTAGGAATCAGACGCATAAAATCTATAAACAAAGAATGCGTGAACTCAGCTAAAAGGTATCAAAAATAAATAAATATAGGTTTGTGGATATGGCAAAAAATGAGTTGAAGAACAATCCACAACGCACTGTTTCAACTTCTTCAAGTATTTATTGGTTTGTATATATTGATTTCTCACACTAGCCATTTGTTTCCATCCTTAACAGTGTTGTTACTCATGATATCTATAAGCCATATATTTAATTTTAGTATAATGTCTTTACCTTTCACTATTTTCAAATGATTGCGATATCAGTCGTGTCCGATAAAAAGTAGCAACAGCTAACAAATATTCCCTTTCCATACCTATGTTGGGTCGATACGACATGGGTACTCCGCCAAAATTGATGAGTTCGTGCAACATAGCTTGTAACTAGATCTAGTAAGCCAACCAGTCATTTGAACGCACACAGTATTTAAGCTTTTGTAATTTTTCCAATGTGCTCATGGTTCGAACATGACTAAGAATCGTGTATCCATATTACATGAAGTTCAACTAGAATTCTTTGGATTAACATAGGTTTCTTAGTTAACATAGGTTTTCATATTCTATACATGAGTCCCTTGATTTATGTGCGAGTTACCAAATTAGATTAATCACATTCATAGGTAGATATTTGTGTGAGCCTTTTCATATGGTCCATTCATAATATCTTATATTCTTAAAGATTTTGCAAAGTTCTTTCTAATCCCTCTGCTTTGCTATATTGAGCGTGAACATTGGGATTGTAAGCCTTTCATAAGTTTGCATTCATATAGTAGTAGGAGCGTGCATTATCATGCATCTTAATCGTGTGGATTGACATAACCAGTAAAGATTGGCAAAGCACTTGAAAATAGGAATGCGCAGATTTGTAGAATAGTAATTCCTAAACTACCAATGATTTTCAGTTGGCAAGATCTTCATGACTTGATCTTACAAGCACTTGATCTATAAATATAAGTGGATTTGTGCATCCACAGTGTTGCATTATTGAGTTTGAGCTTCCATGTAAATCCTATCCTTCAATGTGATTGATTGTTGCTTTATTTTTCAAAAGCTACGTTATGGTGCTTTTAGTTTTCGCTTACAAATAATCATCTTTTATTACAAGTTCAACTGCAATAAAGGACCCACAATTGGGGTGGAGCAACACTAATAACATTGGGGTTTATCACATGTGGGGAACTAATACATGGTTGGGCCATAAAGTTATGGATTGGCCTTGTATACCTTGAGTTGCAAGAAGCGGGGAAGAGGGCTGGGACGATAGTAGGGGCGGGATAGCGACGACATAAAAAAGAGTCTAAGGTTGGGAGTATCTATGGTAGTTTTTATATCTTTTATATATTCTACGAAATAATATTTTACTTAGCATTAAAATATGAATAAATATTTGTAAATTAGTGTCATACACAATAGTTTTTCTACATATAAATAAATATTATGTAAATATAAAATATTAAAATACATTTAAATTAATTTTATTCTATAATCTTATGAATTCTATACATTTTTTCTTATTTCGCAGTTTTTCTTTTGTTTCTTTGGGATATATACGTTTGAGAGGTTCCATCTTAGTTGGGAATGAGATTCTTTCTCAATGGAAATGAAGTTCTTATAAGACTCTTACTTTAAAGCACGGGAACAAGGTTCGGAAACAGATTCGCATCCCCAATAGGAGGATCCTACAACTAAGTTTTATACCTTGGGTTTTCTTAGGATTCTGATAGTTAGGACCCCACAAAGTCGTCCCTCCCCAAAACTATTATATTTTTGCCTTTGATGATTTTTTTTATTGTTTCGGTCAAGTTTTTTTACTTTTTTATTTTTCCTAGCTAGAGGAATATAAAATGTAAAGAGAATTTGAACCAAATTTGGAAACGTTCATTACTAAGTCAAACAAACTAAACCTTTGTCCCCATCAATCCTCTTATGCCATTCTATGCTGTTAAAGGTCGTATATTCAGTTAGTTTTAATAAGTTCACATCTTTTCTTAATATAGTATCATATGCCAATTTAGGTCTATTCCTCCCTCTAGTGTTTCCATTACTCATGATCTTATCGTTTTTCTATACTCCTCATCAATTAGTCTATGTCGTATGTGTCCAAACCAGCTTAATCTATTTTCTTTTAACCTGTCTTCATTTGGTGAGACTCTTACCATTCCGTGAATTTTTTCATTCCTAATTTTATTTTTTTTAGTCTAATCACACATCCATCTTAACATTCTCATTTCAGCAAGACTCATCTTATTTATGTGATATTTTTTAT
>JAULJZ010217742.1:0-18042 GCA_032270985.1 Heliamphora pulchella | reverse complement strand
AGCTCTTTTATTTGCTCGAGACGGAAAAGGAACAGGCAGTTTCTTGGCAAAACGACACGACTCACATTCGATAGCCGACATAGAACGTAAACTAGGATAAAGAATTTTATGACTCAACAAACCAGGATGCCCAAGACGATAATGGACATCAAGAGCGGAAGGAGACATGGCAGAGTATGCCTGAGCAGGAGTAGGAGCAGCATCCAGCAGGTACAACCCTCTCGAGACTAGTCCTCTACTGATATCTGGGCAGTGTCAGTGTTTGCCACCAAAGGTTGAATAGACGGATCCATTAGGTTCAGCAACTGACTAAATATCTGGGTATCATCTCGAGTCCAAGTTCGGAAGGTCGCTGGTGTTTTTGATAGAGGATTATTAAACAAATGAGAATCAAGCTCTATGCCCTGAAGAGACTTAAGAACGCTCTTCTTCCATAGAGCATACCCATTGGCGCCATCGAGTCTCCAATCAACTAACCATGTGAATAATGAGAAAACCTCTGTGGTACGCTGCCATCTAGCTGCAACCTGGGATTCGCAGGTCACTGAATTCTCTGACATCCCTATTTACCAACAAGAGGACCAAAGATACCACGAAGCACAAGTCACAACCACACGGAGGAATGACAGAGAACTGCACTAGACCCTCACTATATCATCAAACCATCAGACATCATAGAACCGTAGCCCGTTGTACAGGCTTAATGATGCAGTGAGGGAAAGAGAGAAAAAACCCTCTGCGAAGGGACTGTCGGAGGTCTGACGGTGGTCGGTGAGTGGCCGAAGAGAGGTCGCGGAGGCTGGCGGTGGTTGGCGAGAAGATTTGAGGCTTGTTCCGGCGACTGTGGATGGTCGTGGAGGCTGGCGATGGTCGATGAAGGCCCGACGAAGGTTGGCGGTGGCCGGTGAAGGCCCGATGGTGGTCGGCGAGAGGCCTGGAAGGGTTGATGGTGGTCGGTGACTAGGTTTGGTACTGGCGGTGAGGAGGTTTAAGGCTGTCGGAGGATGGGGGCGGCTAGGGTTTTAGGGCTGACGGCTAGGGTTAGGGTTTGTTACTGGCGGCTAGGGTTCCATGACTTTGATACCAAGTTAAAATATGAGAGAAGAAATACTGAAAGTGTGTGTCCTTGTTGTGAGGCATACACACATATTTATTAAGATATGAAGGATTACAATAGATACTATGGGCATACCCATAGGATTACATTGTTAATATGCAATATATATTAACATTAAGCTTTATCCAGGAATGACCTTGCAATATTTACACATTAGGAGGCTTATGTTCTTAGTAAAGAAATAATCTATTTGACTTTTATGAAACCAATTTTAAAGGTTATTAAGTGTTCTCTCTTTTTAAAGAATGTGTTGGTTAATATAAGATTAAAAGCTACTGTAAAATCTAAGATCCCTTATCCGGCCTCATTTTCATCACTAGAACCAAATCCCCCATGAAACTTCTCATATCCTTATCTCTTGTTTCTTACATTTCTATTCAAATCTCCATCTATAATTATCTTCTCTCCTACTGGTATTTCTTGAACTATTTCATCCATTTGATCTCAAAATTGCCTTTTTAGTATGGCCATTTAACCCTACCTGAGGTGCATAGGCACTAATCACATTAACTATGGTTTCTCTAATTACTAAGTTTAATTAGAATTATCCTATTTTTATTTCACGAAATTATTACTATATTATCTTGAAAGTGTTTAGCTACTATTATTCCTACACCACTTTTATGTCTTTCTTCTCAGTATAATAGACTTTATGCCATGTATTATTTATTTCTTTTGATTTCTCCTCTACTCATTTAGTCTCCTGTAAGCACGCTATACTAATTTTTTTTTCCAATCATAGTATCAACTAATTCCATTGTTTTGCTGTTAAAAAAAAACTAATTCCATTGTTTTACTAGTTAAAGTTCCTATATTCCAAGTTACTAATGCCTATGGTTCTGGGTTAACTTCTTTACCCGCTCTCGTCTAGGGAAGCGCAGGAACCCTTGCTCATTTTTCACCACACCCGGGCGCCGGTGTAGTGCCCCTTGCCCATTTTTCAAAACGCCCAAAGGCAGGCACAATGCGTCGTTTAAGGGGAATGCCCTAACATTGACACGTAAATTCTTTGGAATTCATGTTCATAGAGATCTGACGAGTTTTTTGACGTATTATTATGAGAAAATAATGAGACGTAATGATAACTTCTACAGCACACCAATATTTATATAAAAGACACCAAGATAATTGTAAAACGATCTTAACAAACATAAGTAATTATCTAACACTCCCTCTTAATAAAATATTATTTTGTGCACCTCCTTTCTTGCTATTTATTGCAGGACTCGAAATTTGTGTGTTATAGATACATGTAACGTAGATAAAGTTGATCAGTAGTACAAAAACATGACAAGATCATGAGTAATAGAAAAACTAGGGAAGAGGTAGACTTAAATTGACACGAGATGTCATATTAAGAAAAATATGAACTTATTGAAACTAACTAAAGATATAACCCTTAACTTAGTAGAATGGCGTAAAAGAGTTCATGTAGCCTATCCCAATTGATTTGGACAAATGTTTAGTTTGGTTTGGTGTTTGGTTCTATTTGATCTTCTTTGCGATTGTGTAGAGACTACGCTCAGATACATGGTTTCTTTTCTTTATGAAACCAATGAAATGCTTATATTAAGAGATTTTTGGCTTACCCCTGACTTCTATTAAGCCTACACTACATCCATTGTAAATGAATCGGGTTCTAGTTTTGGCTGCTCAACATTCCAACTGGAAACCAATGTGGGCTCCTTTTTAGATGGTTCTTGATTGCTTGTTTGATATCTAGATTCAATGCAGCACGAAAAATGAGAGTTACTGCTTTATTAGGCTGTATGTTTCACTAGGGAATGTGCCTCTCGATTTAATAATGCATATCCGTTGTTTATGTAATTAATTGTCATTTAAGTCATGCCTTTGTTACGATTCTTAGCCCATACAAACATTAAAATTAAAAATCATAATAAAGGAAGAACGAAGAACTTAGCTTATCTTAATTGGTTTCTTTCACTTTTTCAGACTCTTTTCTTTTGTTTTGCTTCGCATATCTCTCCTAAGAGTTGGGGGAAAAAGCCGAGTCCAACAAAAATTATATGTTACCAAATATTTGTGTCACACCTTACTCCTCCCAATCATAAATAAACAAATAATAAAATAAATTAATCCTCACATCTTATATTTGATAGTTAGATATTTAGTGATATTAGATGTTTATTTATCCAAAAAAGAAGTTATCTTATATGCCACTCACTCCCATTTTTTGTTGAAGAATGCATTCCTTGAGTTTGCGCGGGTGGTGAAGGCACAAGAGCAGGTGGTTGCTGGTACCTTGCACCATCTAACTCTTGAGGCTATTGATGCGGGTAAGAAGAAACTGTATGAGGCAAAGGTTTGGGTGAAGCCATGGATGAACTTCAAGGAATTGCAGGAATTCAAGCATGTTGGTGATGTAGGTGACACTCTTTCATTTACCCCTTCAGATCTTGGTGCAAAGAAAGGTAGATTGATTATTATGTCAAGTCATTTAATTTTGATAGAATTCGTTTGATAGGTATTAATTGGCAGTTTACAGTTGAATCGATTTCAAAGTAAGAAAAACTCTTGATTCCACAAAGTGCATTGGCTGTGTATGTTGTTCAAATATAGGACCTTAGTGATGATATCCATTGTAATCGATGCTATATCACTACCAGACCTCATACTAATTATGATGGGGCATATTGGAAAAATATCACCCGTTTGGTAAGAAATTGAGCCATATTTTTGTTTGGGTTAATTTATCTAGTTTGCAACAACTATTAACTGCAATGTATTTTTTTGTGTTATTTACCCCTTAATTCTTTTCCCATTTATGGTATTAGTCTCATAATTTGTATGGAGACATGAAAGATAAAAAAGTCATTCCAATGTACTTCAGCTTATAGGAGAGGTAGAACTGTAGTAGGTAGACATGGCTATCCCAGTTTTTCTCTTCTCTATTTTTTTTTCTTTTTCTTTTTCTTTTTCTTTTTGTGGAGGTTGATTCTTGTGTGTGTGGGGGTGGATGGCACTTGTCATTGTGCAAGGTCACAACTTCTAGAAATGAAATTTAGAAGTTCAAAAAATTGACATATAGGGTTATGAACTTTTGTTAGTTTGAACTATGGTTACTAAGAAACTCTTATTGAGAGGGGAAACTGTAATGATGTGGAAATTTCTTAATTTTATTGAGGGCATTCTTGTCTTGTTGGCCTTGGGGAATTTTCAGTATTTACTAGTTTGAGGAAGGGCTACATTTGAACTTGGATAAAAACAATATTTTGTAGGAAAACCCCGTTGACGCCCTACCTCTTCTTCTCTCTCCTCTTTTTCTCTCTTTCCTCCATTTCTCTCTCTTTCCTCTCTCTCTCTCTCTTTCTCTCTCTCTCTCTCTCTCTATATATATATATATATATATATATACAAGAAATATACTAGAGGCCTTAGAGCTCGATTCTCACAAAGTTGAAGAAGGGAAGAACGATTACCTTGGTGAAAGATACGGTCTCCACATTTTGGAATTTTGATTTGGTTATTTTAGATTTTCTGGCATGCTTATCTCTTGCCTTTTCTTTTGAGTTTTGGATGTAGGTTTTTCTATGCTTTGATTTAATACATTGGGGGCGTATGCTATTTTGCATATTTTGGGTGTGATATAGTATCTAGGATTTTATGAAAATGCCTCTCTTAATAAATGCTCAAACCATAATGATGCGTGAGTTTATCCTATTTAAGGGAAGAGAGCATGATGTGAATGAAATGTTTACATTTGGAAAAAAATAGGTATTTTATGATATTCATGAATTTTTTTAATAAGTAAAGAGATCCTATAGTAGGGCATTAAGGGAGTCCCACCCAAAAAACAGGAGAATAGACCCCGTACAACATTAGAAAAGACAAAAAGAACTCCCAAAAAAAAAGGTGGGCAACAAAAAACTTGTACTAAAAGAATCATAGAGATAAAAGACTCTATGAAGTCAACCGTTTCATCAAATAAAGATCCTGTACACTATGACAACTACTTATACAAATTACATAAGAGAATGCCCTTCAGTTTTGTAATTGAAACTCAATCCCATTGAAGTATCCCTGGTTCACTCCAACCACAACGACCACATCAAACACAAAGGGATCAAAGGCCATGCCCTTCTACTTCTCGGATTCTCTCTCCCTCCAACTGAACAAAACTTCGATCACCTCTTTCTGAAACACCCATTCCACCCCAAGGAGTATCAAAGTAGAACTCCACAACTCCATGGTGAACTCATAGTGGACCAACATGTGTGAAATAGACTCACCCACTTCTTGTGTAGGTAACACCTGCTTATTAACACAAGTCCTAGCATGACCCAAACCCCCTAGGTTAGGATTAGTAATTGGCCAGTGAGTTGAACCCACAAAGGCTTACTAACTTAAGCTAGTTTAGATATTTTCTCTTTATTAATTAAAACTTGCTAATATTTAAGGTTCTGCCGAAGCATAAGGTTATCAACATATGCCAAAACTAGTGTCAAAATTTAAAGTGAACACAAACAACTATCAAATATATATAAGTTTTGCACTTTTCTATCCAAATGAATGGTTTGCATTTCCGAGCGGCTATGTTGTTACTTTGGTGTCGAAGACATCTAGCCCAATCAAATATTTCATGTTGGTATCTTTCGGATATGTTTTAGTCATTGTTGAATGTGGACCACATGCACATTTTACTGCGCTTTCTTTGAATTTAAATATTTGTCCGATATTTTATATGAAGCATGTGGTAATTGATCGGGGCACTTTGAAGCTTCTTGTTTCGTTTGTTGGTACTTATGAAGATATGGCTACGTTCCCACTTTTAGTTTAAGTGTTTCCCTCAAATCAATCATTTCATGGATACCATCTTGTCGAAGTTCTTTACCACTCACATGCTATCATAGTTGAAGAAGTGTTTCGCCAACAAGAGTTTCATTTCATTAAACACTTTTATTTTCTTAACTCTTCATAAGTGAGTTTTTCTCAGCCGAGGTGAAATAATGTGGAACGAGAAGGGCATTGGGTAAAGATATTTTAAGATTTATGAATTTTGTAATTTTAGCAATATCTTATATTTTGATTTTATTGATATCTTTTATTTTTTGTAACAGTGGTTAGGATTTTTTTAGATCGTAATATTTTATTTTTGGTCGCTTTAATTAGGGTTTCTTAGATGCTTACTATATCGAAGCTCGAATGCTTGACTAATAAGGGCGTTTAGGCTTTACTAATAACATAGTTAAGGCTTTTCGCTTTACTACTAGAAGGCATGGATCAATCAGCTTTTAGTCATCTATCAAACTACCTACTCCTTTTGCATTGGGTTATTCAGATGATGATATTGAGTGAATGAGTTTATACCGAGATGAACTTATCTTTTCTTGGACTGTGATTTTTCTTTTCATGTATTTGTATTATTTGGTTCTTTTCTTCTATTTGTTTACAAATTTGCTGACCGTCAGGCGTCAAACCTATACTAGACTGATAAAAACGAATCCAGTAGCAACTAGAAGACAGTGTCCTACAACAAGTTAGGACCAAATCCCCTGGTAAGGCTTCATGCACATCCTGCATGGTTAGGACAAAAATCCATGCACATCCCGTATGGATAGGTAAAATTCCATGCATATTCCGCATGGATCGGAGAAAAAAAATCCATGCGCACCTCGCATGGAAAGTGGGAACAAGACAAAATAGATAACCAACCAAGGAAGATAGTAAACTGCTAAACTACTAAACTAAAACAACTAAACAGTCAAAATACCATGCATGGGTAGGAAACAAAGGGGCTACCATGCACATCCCGCATGGGAAATAAACAAAAAAACCCTGTGAAGGAAACCATCAGGCACCAAGGGGCTTCCATGCACAGCCCGTACGGGAGGGAATCAACTAAAACAAAAACACCTAACACATACTGCATAGACAGTAAGACGGTGGGTTTTCATTTGGGCACGTTGATCACACCTAACACACTGCACGTAATTATTATTTATTAAGATTCATTTGAACTTCACCTTTCTTAGTAGAAAGTACGTGGAATACGATGAGAACCTCATTTGTTAGTGAACCAAGATGCTGTGATTTTAGATATATAAATATGATTTAGATGTATAAATACGATGAACCTTTTTGATGAGAAAAGAAATGGATCTTTTAAGAGAGTTCATTTTGTTGTAATTTCCCTTGTTTTCTCACTGTTTCTCACTTCTTTACTCATCCAAACATATGATGGGGGTTCACTTTTCACTTCATTCTTTCCCCACCATGCCTCTCAGTCCAAACAGGCTGTTAAGATTAACTAGATAAAAAAACGACTAAACTATATAAGTAAAAAATGCCCCATGCCTTAGCTAACTTGCTCCATGTTTGCTTTATTGCCTTTCTGGACTTCTATAGGACCCAGAAGTTGTACCAAATCTCTTTTATCTCTAGCACCCAGAACTTGTACCAAATCTCTTATCTCTAGGATCCAGAACTTGTACCAAATGTCTTATCTTTCAAAACTATACCTGACAATCAGTCAAACCATATATGTTAAGTATAACTGGCAACAATTAAATGAAATTGTTCCAAAGCTTATGACTTTCATAGAATTTGGAATACTCGATTATTCCAGTTCCTTATGTTAGCAATGTACAACGGTCAAATAGGATCTCCGGAGAAGTTATATCTTTGTCATTTCCCCACTTGAACATATCTCTTCTACTAATACTAGTAAACTCGGGCTATGTAATTAAAATCTTCTAAACATTATGTCAAAGTGGCAAAGTTATCAAATTTTTAACTGTTTGGTTGTAAAATATAGTTCTGTGGAACTTTCGTGGGACATGTTATATCAAAGTTTGAGTTTTTCTGTCTTTTCGGTATTGATGTTTGTTGTAAAACAGATGGCCATGGCCCAGGGTGGCAAACAGTGTCAGTACATGATCCTGTGGTCCAGGATGCCGCAGATCATGCTGTGAAGACCATCCAGCAGAGGTCCAATTCATTGTTCCCTTATGAACTTCAAGAGATCATTCATGCAAAAGCTGAGGTAAGTATCTAACAGTTTATTGTGGGTTATTTACACGGGCATCCCCACAATTATTTCCAAGTGGCCACCTTAACTAACAAAGCGTACAATTGAACCCCCTCAGGTATTAATATACCTCTTAATTCGATAAATGGAGAATGCATAATTATCATGATTGGCTTGAACGCTCTGTTATTTCTTCTGATTGAATAGTAAATTACTAAAATGCCCACCCTTTGGCAGGGTCCAAGTCTAGTGCACTACTAGACTCTTCATTTTCTTTGGGGAACTAAATTTTCTCAGAGAGTTTGTTTGGGATTATTTTGATCTTGTTTTCTGTGATTCTCTTTCATTTTTTTTGGGGGCGGGGGAATACGGAAAACTTGTTTGGCAAACTGTTTTCCGGAAGAACGTTTTGAGAGCAACTTACTTTTAAGAGAACAACAACAACTCACTTTTAAGAGAACACCAAAATGATTTTTTCAAATTCTTGAAAATTGTTTTTGCCCAAAAATGTATGGTGAAGGCCGCACTGACCCATACTGATGAAGAGTTAGTGAAAATGATGGATGTTTTTTCAACTTTCCATTGTTTTTGTTTCAGAAACGTGGAAAATGAAAATGAAAAATGAAGAAAATGAAAACAATTTGAACAATTTAAAAATTGTCAAATAAAAATACTTTTTACAAAATTTAAATATTAAAATGTTTCTGATTCAAGGTTTTTATTTGAAAATTGTCAATGAAATTAATTTTTCACCACGTTAAAAGATAATGGTTTTCATGGTATTTAAGCTTTTTTCTTCTCTTCTTTATTTGATATTTTAATTTAGGGAAAATAATCTTATTTGAAAGATCGAGGAGGTGCAAAGGGAGAATGGGAGAGCTATACGGCCATGGGGACGGGCTGAAGATGATGTATGCATATGAATAGATTGAGGTGTCTTTTCCTCTAAATTCTCAACGAACGCAATCGTAAGGGTACGAAGGGCATTGTTGTCATGAACACAAAATACTTCAATCACGGGACAGCATTTCGTTAGTGAATATGAGTGACAACCCCTAATGAAAGGGGGGTGAAAGTGATACAGTCTCGGTCTAATCCTTTGATGTGCTAGTTGGGGAGGTTAAATAATACTTGGTGATAGTTAGAGGGTTGTCTTTCTTGAGTGGAAGTGTTGCCTTTATGGCGTCTACTGAATATAAACCCCTCCCAAAAATAAACGTTTGTATTTATTTTTCTTGTTTCCATGCAAGATTGGAACTTGAATTGGTATTCTTGAAAATCATATACCCGTCCAATTTTGTTGCAAACACACAAGCACAAGACCCACACATTGTTCTTGGCTTATAACGTAAGCTATGCCATATGGCATTGTAAACCGCATTGTGCTATGCTCGCACGCGCCAATTAGTTTCTATATTTTCCGTGGTGGTGATAACAGGTGATTGAGGAATTTGCAAAGATTGATATGCTTCTCAAAGTCAAGAGGGGAGGCAAAGAGGAGAAGTTCAAGGTTGAGGTACATAAGAGTCATGAAGGCACCTTCCATCTCAATCAGATTGAGACAGATCACTGTTAAATTGCAGGTTGAAAAGTATGGAGCTTGGCAAACTTCAATATTATTTGGAGTTGTCTCCTTACCTTTTTTAAAGTATGTTTACAGAGATTTCTTGTTCTATTTTCTCTCCTCAAGATTCTCTCCATATGATCGCTGTGTCAAGATTCTCTCTTTACATATATGTATGCATATTTGTGTGCATGTTGATGATGTTTTCGGAGGACCTGTATATGGTCACTATGATGAGGGTATTTGAGATTGTTAAAATTAATAGTTTATAAATTGTATTTTGTAGCAGAAGTTGTGAGTGTTTGGTAAAAATTATAACTTTTAGTTGAAATAGAAAAAAAAAGTAGTTAAAACTTGTAACAAAAGTTGTAAGTGTTTGAAAAATATTGTAGCATATCATTAAAATTAGTTGCAGGAAGTTAAAAGCTAAGTTAAAAAACTTGGTCAAATTTTCCCTATTTGTGATGGGGAATGGGTCTTGCCGTGCCTTAAAATGATATTAAGTTTTTATATAGATTTATGATTTGAACCATTTATATTGTAAATTCGGTTTATATTACAAAAATAAGCAACATGGTTTGATCCAATGTTTTAAAACTCGAATCGGACCGGCCGGTTCAACCGGTTAAACCGGTGATCGGCCCGACCAACGGTCCGGTTAAGCCCATTAAACCGGTGACCGGTCCGGCCAACGGTCCAGTTAAGCCCATTAAACCGGTTAGGTGTAAAAATCGATATTTTTAATGAAAAATGTTCAAATTCGCGGTTGAACCGGTAACCCAGTCAAACTAGTACCGGTTTAAGAAAACCGGTTGGGTTTTCATCGGTCGTAATATTTTTCTGCTATTTAAGTGTTATTTTAAATTTTATTTTTTTGATTTATTTAATTTAAATTTTTTTCAAAAGATCCCGCTTCCAACCCCTCTCCCCACATAACTTTTTACTTTTCAGTGTTTTTATTGTTCCTATACTTTTGACGGCGCTTTGTTTTCTTATTTTATCTTGTTAGCTTTAACTGTTTCACACTGTTGCATCATCTATTGCTTAACTTACTTGTTTCAACTTTTTGCGTTTATTTTTTTCATTTTCTTTTTGCTCTTATTATTATTTTATTTATTTTATTTTTTAACTTTTTTAATGTTGTGTTGTTATGTGTCTGTTCCAGAACAGTTTTGTCTTTTATTCTTATTTTTTTTCTTTTTCTTTTGCTTTTATTTTAATTATTTTTGTTGAAAATTTTAATTGTTTAATTAAAATTATGCTTAGATCATGAGATGTCTTTATTTTTTTTATTTAAATTGTGAGTTAGATGTTATTTTTATTTAATATTTAAAAATTTTAAAATTATTAATGATGTAATTATGACGTCACGGTTCGATTTCGGATCGATTCCAATTGAACCGGTGACCCGTCTGCCAATTTCTTTTTTTCGGTTTGCTCAACGGTTCGGTTTTTAAAATATTGATTTGATCGCATTTGTTTAATTGTTAATTCTAATAATATACTACTTATTCACTTTTTATATAATCAAATGAGATCGGTACTACTTATTCACTTTTTTATAAATAAATGTGATCGGATCATGTGGTTAATGATGTTCAATAAACTTGATTTTTTGCATGAGGGCTAATGATGTTCAATAAATTTGATTTTTTGCAAGAGTAATATTATTGGTGAAGTTTATAATATCAATAGTTTAAGTGATACAAATATGTAAAAAAGTTCACACCATTTTAAAGCACAATAAATTTTCGGAAGGCACTACAGGAATCCATTCTCATTTGTGATGAATTAGGATGGGTTTAAGAAAACTAATAACTTAATAAGTCTAAACCAAACCAACCCAAACTCTTAAAATAGAAACCGTCAGAACATGAATTCCAACAAATATAGCGTGGGATTTTGAGTACACACTTTTGCGTACACGTTTCCTAAATTGCTTGATTTGTCTCCCGACATAATGCATTTAATTGATTTATGGTTTTTGTGCGGAGTTTGAAATTAGTACTTTATCGGTTGAAATTATAAATTTTGAGTCACCCATGATGGGACAGTTGTCCCATGTGGCATTTTTAAAGATAATGATTTTTTTAACCCTAAATGTGAAAATTATGTACAGTCGCCCCCTCTCTCTCTCTCCCTCTCTCCCTCTCTCTCCTTTTTCTCATAATAAAGCTCTCTCTTTCTCTCTCTCATTATTTATGTGCCATTTCACAACTCTCATCTCCATCCACAGCATCATTTCGTATTTTTAGTTATCAGTTATCAATTCTCTATCGTATTGGTTTGTATTGGTTGATACATACCAATTTTTGCCAATCTGGTACAGTAAAAGCTGTGTTCCATTTCGCCCGTAATGCCGAAAGTTATCGGTCTGTACCAAAAATACCGAGTTATACCAAATTGTATACGAGATATTCAAATTTTGGGCGGTACATAACCGAGGCAAAACTTTTAATTTCCTCAGCATTCCAAAGTACAAAACTGTGTAGTTTTGGTATTAAGTGATAACCTTTTCTCCAGAGTCCAAATTAGGGATTTATAAATTTAGAATCCTCATGGATGATTAGGGATTTCCCTAGTGTGTGGCGGCACTTAGGGATTTCTCATTACCGATTATTGTCGATCTTGATCATTCTCGCCTGTGGCTAATTTTTTTTACTAACTGGCCACTTAAATTTGTTTTTATTTATTTATTTGCAAGGTGGGAGAAATTTGGAAATGACTGTTCAGAATTTTAAAAACTTACAATCCGATTACTTTGTCAATGTTGTAGTGCAATTGAATGTGAAATAAATTGGAGTACATTTGAGTTCATCAATTCCAAGAAATGAAATATACTAGAGCACAAAAGATTAAATAATCTAGTTTATGTTCATTACAACTTGAAATTTTGAGAATTGTATCATTGAGTAAAATTTAAAATAATTCATATCAAAATTACGTTGAATAGTAAACTAATGAAAATGTGATTACTAGTAGGAATATTTGCGGAAGAAAAAATGTTTTTCACCCAACTAGTCTAGACAACATAGATTTGTTGGAAGATTGGGTATTTGAAGAAGTTGCTCTACTTGATGAAGATGATCTTGCATGGGAGATTATTGAACCTCCATATTCGAATTCATTGTCATTGGAGGATCAAGAACCTAACTTTTGATGATGCTGTTGATAATTTTCCAAATGAAAATGAGAGTTAATATGATTGGGATGGCGGAAATGCTTATTTTGGAGGAGACAAAGATTCTTATGTCTATGTTGATTGATTGCCTTTTTTTTTTTAATATTGAATTTGGATGTTAAACTTATTTGCTACGACACATTTGTGATGAATATGTACTAAACAATGAGTATGTTTTAAGATCTTTTATGTAAAAATAAGTTATTTGTTGATGATAATATATATAACAAATGAATATGTACTAAACAATGAGTATGTTTTAAGATCTTTTATGTAAAAATAAGTTATTTGTTGATGACAATATATATAATAAATACATTTAATATGTGTAGCGGTAAATTCAAAACAGTATTCAGTCTTTCACTGGTACCAATACATACCTAACCAATGAAAAAACCGATACGTTAGCTGGTACATTATTCAAAACTATGATTTGGTGTGTGAAAGTTATTTATTATCTTTTTAGCTTTATTTAATTATCATGGCTTGTTACCTTTTGGTAGTCCATTAAATTGAAATATGCCTTAGTACGTGACACTTTTTTTAGGCTAATATATATTATTTTAGTTAAACGTGTACATGTGACATATAGTGATATTACATGTAAACTTATCAAATTAACGTTGGTATGGTGAAGAATATAACTTGCTAAGTTGATTATTGAATTATTAGTTAATATTAATATGCTTGTGAAAATTGTTAACTTAAATATTAGCATAATAACCCCATGGTATGAGTCATTTTTGTTAAATATGATATCATGAGATTTTCTTCATGTTAATTGGTTGCTACGTTGAGAAACATACTATCCTGTTAAGTTAGTATTTTTCATGCAATAATGATGTATGCTCACATTCATGGGATGGGTTGTGGGAATCACACTTTATTGTTCAAATATTAGAAACAACTATATCTCTTATCGGGACATAGCGAACAGGAACATAGTGTATGAGAATTTCAGGGTATAAAATAATGAGACAGGTCCATGGATGTCGTGAGCTCTGCAATATCATGAGCTATATTATGTCGTGAGCTATGTACTTAAGTTAAGTGTATGAATGGGAACGTAATGAATGAGAACATAGTGAACACGAATACAGTGAACAGGAAATCATGGTACCATGTAAAGTGCGATGTGACGATGGATCGCATAAATGACACATCGAACCTTGACTAGAGATAGAAAGGATTGAGGTCGTGAAATCAACGCTCTTTCCCTTTGGATGCCCTGTTGGATACCTAATTCAACTATAAAGACATCATTGTGGTTTAAGGAGTGCCATTTGGTCGTTAGATTTGGTTTGTGCTCGATGATTGAGGTTAGAACAAATTTTACGGCCAGGAGAACCTAGTATAACCTAGTTTAATCAACCTTAGCGAATTTTAAAGGAGCAACCATCATAAAACTCATTCTATATATCTCTTATCAATACTTGGTGAACTACTTAGCATGTCTTTCTTTAAAATACTTGTGTATATTTCTATTTCTACTGGGCGTCGTAACTCATGGTGTTTCATGCTAGGTTACGGCAAGTTTGAAGGAATTTCCAATGCTTATTTTTAAGAGACCATGGAACCTTAACTCACTTGAGCTGCATTGACATTTTCTTTTTACTAGCAACTTAGTTTTTTGCCTTTCTTATTCTAAAATACTTTTATTTTCTTACCGCTCGAAGTAATCTAGATGAGTTTGTAATTTCTTTTAAACTATTTCATGTTTTTCCTCAGTTGGACACTTGTGAATGGGTAGTTGTTTCTTGTTTGCAGAATGGAGGTTATTCGAATTTTGGGGCATTACACCCTTGGACTCCTGAACCCCCAGACCACTAGACCCTGACCCCTACCCCGGATCTTGAACCCTTGCCCTCAAACCTTTAGGCTCTAAAAGTCTAGACAATTGTAACCCCAAGCCCCACCCTAGACCTTAGAATGACTGATTGTGCCTACACTGAATCCGTGACCCTTGGACCTCAGACACTTGGAACCCCGACCCTTATCCCATAAACCATGGATCCCGGACCCCTAGACCCAAACCCCTACCCCCCACCCTAGACCCAAACCTCAGACCCCCACCTGGACCCTCGACCCCAAATTATCGAGATAGTGGCAGTGGGGTTTATTCTGATTCCATGCGAACTACTTATGTCGTTGTGGCTGGTTGAGGTGCTGCTCTTCTTTTTGATATGAGAGCCTTTTTCTGTAAGTGAGAGCACTAGCGCGGTCTAACTCCACTTGTATTATTCATCTATATATGAATCACTCTTGCTCTCTCCCAAATGGAATGATTTGGATCGTTGCGAAACGACCTATTGAACTTTAAAAAAAAAACCTAGTCATATATTAAAAATAGAAAGTAAGATCAGGATTAAAGATTACATTTACCATAAAATAAAATAACAAGGTACTACAAATTTGACACAGTCTAAATAAAATAGAAATAGCAAAGGCGTAACAGAAGTCTGCAAATGAACTAAGTGAATATCAATGTAATAACCAAAGTATTACTATAGCATTACACGCATGATATGTTTCATTAAGTACATGATGAATTGCATTTAGAGTTCTTTATATTACTTTAAAGGAACATGCATGAAAGCATTTTACACATAGGCAAAGAATAGCCGATTGATGAATGCAATACTTGATAACATGAGAACTTTTACAACTTGAACTTGTATAGTATGCTAAGTATAGATAAGAAACTTGACGTGCTTCATCACAAGGATGGAGTCAGGATTATTGTTCAGTGGGGGTATATTTTTAAAATCGTAGATATATTTTAAAAACTGTAGATAAAATTAGAAAGGAAAAGTAAATTAAAATACTGCTCAAAAGTACACATTATGAACTTGGTCTCTAATATTTGGATTATAATATAAAATACGAGGTCGTAGACTAGGGTCAGCAGGAAGATCAGGCAAATTGCATTCTATACGACTTTTCTTCAAAAGCTCACTCTGACTTGTAGAAGATGATGATTCAAACCTTGACTGTCTTTTAAAATATTTCTCCATAATTTTACATATAATATAAACAAAAAATAGGCATAATCAATAACCATAAAAAACTCAACAAAAATCCCACAAATCAAAAAAAGTCAACAACAAAATTCAAAAATTAGAATTAAGGCAAGTCACAAAAATCTAGCAATTTATCAAATTTATCCAACAAAAATCTCCATAACTTTAACATATAAAAATCTCCTCCAGCCAGCAAAAATTTAAAGTCTTAATTCTTGAAGACCCATGTCAATCTTTCAACAAAAAAAAGAGACCTAGATCACGAGCATTTAGAAGACTTGCGCACAGTAAGGGATCTATTATCAACAAGGTCATTAATTCTTAATTCTTAACTCAGCATTTAACTATTTAAGGATCTATTATGCTTAACTTAGCGTTTAGATTCTAGAAGATTTACGTAGTTATGTAGAGGCAGAGCGACGAGGTCACGAGCCAACAATGCGACTACGCAAGGCGAGTCCAGCGGTGAGGTGAGCAGCAGCGACGTGAGAGCCTGAGGCGAGCAGCGCTGCGTGCGGCAGCGTGAGTCGTGATAGCGTGAAAACCTTAGCTCGCTTGAAGATGATACTACGATTTGTGAAACTGTGAATGAGGTCAATGACTCAATGGGTAAATATATAAAATTCACTAGGGACATATTTGTAAAAGTTTTAAAAAATGTAGGTAAAAATAATTTTTTTTATAAAAAGTCAGTAGGGTCAAATGCTCCCACTGGCTCCTCTGTGCCTTCATCCCTGCTTCATCAACTAAGGTTGTTAATGTGTAATTATGTGATTAGATGATCTTAAATACTTAATTGAGGTATTTAAGAGACTTTTGTTAATGTTTAAGAGACACTGAAACTAACTTGCAAAAGTTACTCGAGATTAAGTACACATAAACAAATATAATTAGGCTAATTAGCATTTTGTACTTGGCTCACAGTAAAGGAGTGAATTGTCCACATAAATGGCAAGGCTCGAGTGAATGGCCTATAAATGACTTATGGCCCGAATAGATAAACTGGCTAATTGGTATTACAACAGGTAACTCGATGCTCGAGTCACTCGAGATCCAGAGTAGCTCGGACTAATCCGAGTCAATCAGAAATCATGCAGCTCGAGAGGCAATTAACTCGCTACTTGGGTCGACCTACTCGGGTAGACCTACTCGGGTACAGTAGATCTACTCGTGTAGACCTACTCGGGTGTAATACTTCTACTCATAACTTGAGTTACTCATGACTCGAGCTACTCGCCTCTCTAGAAGCTCGGATATTCTTCCACTCAACTGTTGTCGACTACTCTTAATCAGATACTCTTAAGTATTTGAATCATAGATTCCTTGACCTAAACCAAACAATAAAGCTTGTAGAGAGGCCCAAAAAACTCACTCACTCGAGTTACTCGAGTAACCCGAGTTGCTCGAGTGGCCCAATTTTACTTTATCAGTAAATCGGACATACAACTCCAAGTTACTCAAGTTACAAGAAGACATAGACTTGGCTTACTCGAATTACTGGGGATTCGAGCTGCTGGGACCCCTTCTAACTCGGCCATCTAATATTGCTGCTCATTGTGCAGAGGCAAAAGATATTCCATAGCACAGACTATGAAGCGTAACCCTGACTACGAATGAAGATATTCCATAACACAGACTATGAAATGTAGTAACTTTGACTACTTATCATGGCACATACCATGAAGATAGCACATACTGCATTATTATCATGGTACAGACCATGAAGACAGTACAGACTATATAACACAGCACAGACTGTATTATTGCCACGACATGGGTCGTGAAGACAGCACAGATTGTGACGTAGCTCTGACTACCTAATCATGACGATATAGCACCGACTATGTGGCCCAGCACAGAGTGAACAACCAAGATATAGCATAGACTATATGATTATAGATTCCTCTGAGAATCGAAAGATTGTCCTAGAGATAATGAAGACAATGGCAGTACAATCCTGCATGGGACATTGGGAGACATGTGGCTTGGTGGCTAAGGAAAGGATTTGTCGAGTCATACGGATCCTCTCACTCGAGTCACTCGAGTCACCCCCGAGTCACTCGACCCGAGTGGGTCGGGTACTTAACCCGAGCTAGTTGGGTGCCCGTGGGGCTTATGTTGGCCGACCTAGTTGAGTTGGAGTAGAACACTACTTGGTTGATTATAGGATAG
>JAULJZ010217741.1:0-41410 GCA_032270985.1 Heliamphora pulchella | reverse complement strand
GTTAGTGGTTGAGTATGAGGCTGAGTTTACTAGCCTGTCCCAATTTGCAGAGGAGATTGTGCCTACTGATGAGTTCCGTGTAAAATAGTTCGAGAGGGGTTTGAGGCCCGCTATTCGTGACAAAGTGGCAGCATTCAAGATGCAGGTCTTTACAGAGTTAGTGGAGATCGCCATGAAGGTGGAGGACACTCTGAATGAGAGGCATAGAGACAGGAACAGTAGGGGTCAGCATGGTGGGAGACGCGTATAGGATCGGGGATGTAAGGACAAGCATTAGCGGACATCTGGTCCAAGTTCTTATCCAGTGGGGTCGTATCAGCCACAGTCTTTTGCACCTACACCTCCCGTAGTTTTAATGGGAAGGTCAGATCAAAGAGAGCTTCTTTGTCACTGATGCCAACCGCCAGGGCATCGTGCGGCAAAATGTCAGAATCCAGTGTCTGTTCAGGCACAGTGGTAGTCGCAGACACAGGGGAGGGTGCCAGTGGCATATTTTGAGTGTGGTCAATCAGGTCACATCCGGAGGAACTGCCCCAGAGGAGGGAGCATGCGAACTACAGCTGGAGCGCCTGTTACTCCATCTGCCCAGGGACGCTAGCCGTCTAGGTTTGCAAAAGGGGGCCCATCAGTGCAGTCAGGCAGACATTCTACAGTTCAGGGCCATAGTGGATAGGCCAGAGCTTATGTTCTTGCATATCCTAGTTCATCTAGAGCACCGGTCGTGCCCGATGTTGCTGCTACCACCTCCATGATAAGAGGTACTCTTCTAGTCTATAGAACATGGGCCAGTGTTCTTATCGACACCGAAGTATCGCATTCGTTTATATCTTTTGCTTTTGCATTTGCATTTGGGTTGAAAATAGACAAGTTGGGTAGTGCTTTGAGAGTGGAGACCACAGTTAGTGGGAGTGTGATGTTGAGTCTTATCTGTAGATCCTGCGTTTTGGAGGTTGTCGGTCGTTGTTTAGAGTTCAACTTTATTATTCTAGACATGACAGCGTTTGATGTCATCCTAGGGATGGATTAGCTAACCACCAATCGTGCCTTTATCGATTGCGATTGACGGAGGGCAACGATTTGTACACCGGCGGGAGATTGTTTTTGCTTTATGGGAGACCGAGATGAGGGTTTGATGTCTTCACCCAGCACTATGTGGAACCAGGGCAACCTGGGTTTCCTCTTTTTAGCCCTTATGTTAGATGAAGCAGTTCAGAGTCAAGGAGAGTTACCTCCAGTGGTTTATGACTACTCAGATGTCTTTCCTTACGATCTATTTGAGTTACCACCGAGCCATGAGGTAGAGTTCTCTATTGAACTAGTTCCTGGAGCTGCTCCCATATCTATACCGTCTAATCGTTTTGCACCTGCTGAGTTACGTGAACTCAAGGTACAGCTTCAGGAGTTGCTTGGCAGAGGGTTTATACGCTCGAGTACTTCGCCGTGGGGAGCTCCTGCTCTTTTTTCTAAGAAGAAGGATGGATCCTTACGATTGTGTATTGACTACCGGAAGCTAAATCAGGTGACAGTGAAGAACAAGTATCAAATGCCGAGGATAAATGATTTGTTTGATCAGTTGAAGGAGTCGAGCTGCTTTTCAAATATTAACTTGAGATCAAGATACCACAAGTTGAGGATTAGGGACGCGGACATAGCGAAGACCACCTTTCGGACTCGCTATGGTCACTACGAGTTTCTGGTTATGCCATTCGGTTTGACGAACGCTCCTGCCACATTCATGAGTTTGATGAATCGGATCTTCCATCCTTATCTGGACAGTTTTGTAGTGATGTTTCTGGATGATATACTTATATATTCACCTATGAGGAAGGCGCACGAGGATCACCTGCGGATCGCGCTCCAAACTTTGAGAGAGCATCGCTTGTCTGCGAAGTTCGATAAGTGCGAGTTCTGGATGTCTAAGGTGAGGTTTCTTGGACACGTAGTGTCGAAACACGGAGTAGTTATGAATTCGTCGAAGACTGATGCTGTGACAGGTTGGGAGTGACCGAAGAGTGTCTTTGAGATTCGTAGTTTTCTGGATTTGTCCTGCTACTACCGACGGTTCGTGAACGATTTTGCGAGACTTGCTGCACCGATGACGCGTCTGACGCGGAAGGGAGTTGTGTTGGTTTGGATTGAGTCCTATGTGTCGGCATTCTAGGAGTTGAAGACGAGGTTGACTAGCGCACTAGTGTTGATTATCCCAGAGTGAGGCTTGGGGTATACAGTGTACTGTGATACATCACACGACGGTTTAGTATGTATTTTGATGCATGGGGTAAGGTTGTAGCCTACGATTCTCTGTAGTTGAAGACGCACGAGAATAACTACCCAACACATGATCTGGTGTTGGCAGCCGTGGTCTTTGCCTTGAAGCCATGGTGTCACTATCTTTATGGTGAGCACTTCGAGATTTTCTCCGATCACAAGAGCTTAAAATACTTGTTTTCGCAAAAGGACTTGAACTTGCGCCAACGACGATGGATGGAGTTGTTAGAGAATTATGATTTTGACTTGCAGTATCACCCAGGGAAGGTAAATATTGTGGCAGACGTGCTCAGTAGGAGGTCTCATGGGTCGTTAGCTTCTGTGGCTATACGTGAGTGGGACATGCTTGGAGAGGTTGGGGTGTTTGATCTGCGTCTCGGGGAGACAGCGACAGGTGCTACCCTATTTTCAGTATTTACTCGGCCAGCGTTGATAGCAGATGTGCTAGAGGTCCAACAGATGGACCAGGAGGCTCAAATGATATGGGATCGTGTTGCTTGTGGAGAGGATACAACGGGATGGATTATGGACCTAGATTAGAGTCTGAGGTTAGCTGGGAGGTAGTTTGTGCCAGAGTCATGCCGAACTAATCTACTATGTGAGTGTCATCATTCTTGCCTTGTAGTGCATCCTGGATGCATAAAGATGTACCATGACCTATGTTGTCAGTTCTATTGGACGGGAATGAAAAAAGACGTGATCCAGTTTATTTCTCAGTGCCTTACTTGTCAAAAGGTGAATGCAGAACACTAGAGACCGGTAGGACTGCTACAGTTATTACCGATATCAGTGTGGAAGTGGGAGAACGTCACGATGGACTTTGTGTCAGGACTTCCTCGATCACCTAGGGGACATGACGCCGTATGGGTTGTGGTTGATAGGTTGACGAAGTCTGCACACTTTCTCTCCATCCGAGTGAAGGACTCGATGGACCGAGTGAGTAGATTATATGTCAGAGAGATAGTCCGATTGCATGGAGTGCCAGTGTCTATTGTTTCTGACTGAGACCCGCGCTTCACATCGTGCTTTTAGAAGAGTCTTCAGGAGGCTTTGGGGATGAACTTGATGTTCAGTACTGCTTTTCACCCCCAGACGGATAGTCAGTCAGAAAGGACCATACAGATTCTGGAGGATATGCTAAGGGCCTGTGTCCTTGATTTCAGACGTTCTTGGGAGGATCATCTACCATTGGTAGAGAGTTTGCATACAACAACAGCTATCAGTCCAGTATTGGGATGGCACCGTATGAGGCTTTGTATGGTAGACCATGTAGATCACCGGTATGTTGGCTAGAGGTGGGAGAGACCGTTGTTTTGGGACCCAACTTAGTACGGTAGACGACAGAGCAGATTGTTGTGATTCGTCAGCGTCTGGTGACAACTCAGAGCTGCCAGAAGAGTTATGCGGATCAGAGGAGGAGACAGATATCGGAGAGACCACAGTCTTGGAACCCGACATGGTGCAGGAGACGACAGAGAAAGTTATCGTGATTCGCCAATGCCTTATGACAGTTCAAAGCTGCCAGAAGATTTATACATATCAAAGGATGCGACCTTTGGAGTTTGTAGTGGGGGATCATGTGTTTCTGAAGGTCTCGCCAAGTAAAGGTTTGATGAGGTTTAGTCGTAGTGGGAAACTATCACCTAGCTTCATTGGACTGTTTGAGATCCTCGACAGAGTTGGAGAGGTCGCACATCCTTTGGCTTTGCCACCTCAGTTAGCATCTGTGCACAACGTGCTTCACATTTCTATGCTTCGGAGGTATGAGCCTGATCCTTTACATGTGTTAGATTGGGCTGAACTGCGGGTTGATGAGGATGCCACTTATGAGGAGCGTCTAGTGAGGATTCTTGACACAAGAGAGCAGGAGTTGTGGGGGAGAATGATTTCTTATGTAAAGGTCCTATGGCTTCATCGCGGGGTTGAAAAAGCGATATGGGAGCTCGAGTCTGGGATACGTGCTAGATACCCAGACCTGTTTACCTCGTGACCTTGTTGCGAATTTTGGGGGCAAAATTCCTTAAGGGAGGGAGAGTTATGAGACCCTGAACCTTTGCATTTTGAGTTATTTTTATTTCCATGATGTGTTTCTTTCTATATATGAATAGTCTCGATGCATGAGTTATGCATTAAAGTTGTAGAACAACATGTATAAATGTGTTATATGCTTTTCAGGGTTTGGTAGAGGCTTGTTTGGGTTTTGTGTTTAGACCAAAACCCCTATTTTACGTCGAAAAACACACTGCCCAGCAGTTCGGTCGACTGGAGAGCTTGGCCCAGTTGACTGGACCAAAAAATTTGAGTTCGGTCGACTGGACATGGGGGTTCGGTCGACTGGACAGTACCTTTTTTGCGTTTCTATAAATATCCCAGTGGCAGACATATTTGTTAAAAACCTTTCTTAGAAGCTGAGTTATCCCTTTTCTCTGCCTTCCCTCTAGCTTTGAGGGCCCAGGGCTTGGTTTTTTTGTTGGTTTCTTTGTGGATCCTTGCTATCAGGGACATGGGCTTCACATCCATCCGGACATATTCTCGTTTTGAGGAGGTTCAATTTTCGAGGCTTCGAGTTTTGACTCGCTGAGGTAGGATTCTAGATCTTCCTGCTGTATAAAGGTGATATATGTGGTTGTATGTGTTTTCACCAGGTACAAAATACATCAAATGTGATTCTCATGTGTAAAGCTTAGTTTTGGGTAAAAGTGGATTTTTACGCCTTTTCTTGGTTATATACATGTATCGGATGCGTGGTATCTGGAGTTTTCAAAAACAGGATTGAAAATGAGGTGTTTTGTGAAAATGGTGGAGAAACGTATTTTTTGAGGTTTGCAGCTAACTCGCGGGGTTGAGTCTCATCCTTTAAACGTTTTGTTGGAAATGGTTGTTGATCTCCATGTCGATGGATTGGATCTCTTTTATACATATGTCGTATAAACGGTTTTACGAGTTTTTGTAGTTGAGCTGCAGTGGGTTTTTAAATGTTCTCCCTAGATGTACCGTGACAGTGTGTGGTTTCGAGTTGGTCTTCTATTGCTCTTTGGTGGAAGTCCAAAAACGTGCGCAGAGTGGGTTCGCTACGGTCCCTCGGGTTAATCCCCGTAAACGTGGTTTGCTTATACTTCGTTCATCGGTCATGGAAATTCGTAAAAAAGTCTGGTGCCCCGTGAGTGGCTTTATTGTTGTAGATACGTATAGAATTTGTTATTACCTAGCAGGCCTTAAGTGGTTCAGAACTAGGATAATGGGAAGAAGTTTATAGTTGTTACATTTGTTTGTGTGGTAGAGTCCGTACATAGTATTACATTTTTTATCTTTCTCCTCGGTTGAGTGGCCTGAGTGGAGCTTACTATATGTTTACATCTTTCCCTTAACTGTAGCATGATATCTGTTAGGATGATATGTATAGTTTGAAGGATGAAAAATGTGAGGTTTTATGAGATAAAACCTTTTTGAGACTCATGTTAGTCTGATGGAAAACTTGTAATTTTGGAAGAAAAACCTTCTTGGCTCTTGTGGTTGAGCCCGTATGTTTATGATTGCATAGCCTACTTTACAGTTTTACTGTTTGTTTTCTATTGGGCTTCGGCTCACGGTGTGGGATTTTGCTGTAAAACCTTTTAAGGAGAGCGCAAGGAGTTGACCTAGATTTCTGTGGTGGTGGAAGACTAGTTGTAGTTTTCCCGTTTTGACATGTACTTTTACATATGATGCTTGCTTCAGAAGGCGAGTGTTGTACACCTTGTGGTGATATATTTATTCATATATGAGATTGCATATTTACAGTTTATGAGAGTTAAATTGTGGGGATTTTTTTATCCAAATGTTAAATATTTTTGAGTTGATGGTTTTCCAACTACAAATCTTATTTTCTCAAACGGTGTTTGGGTGGGCTTTTGCGTGACCCTAGTGTTTGGGGCATGACATGACATATAAACATAATATGGAACAAGGTACAGTCTACTAAAGCACAGAGTACAAGCATGCGAAACATAAACCATGACTTATGTGATAAAGAATTGAACTATCGGCAGAGGTTCATTTCGTCAAAATTATCATTCCATACACCAATTATTCATCAAGTTTATATAAAGTCCATTGATTCAAGTTTCACAAAGTAACACACACCACTCTTACACTTAACCAAATTTAGGTAAATGTTTAATTGCTAGTTTTAAAGTTGCGATTGTGTTTTGATGTACCTAGGCATGGATTTAATTTTTGAAATTTGAACACCAATTAGATAAAAATATTTCCTACAACTTTCATGTTTGACACTAAGGTCAGATCCTAGGGCCAATGGGTCATTTATTTTACTTAAGTGAAAATCGTTCAGCATTTTGTAGAGAAAAATATAGAATTAGGGTCTCTGTTGGACACGTTTTGGGGCATCAATTCAAGGGCTATAGGTCTGATTTCTGGTGAGGTTTTATTTAAAAGTGTTCCCTACAAGTTTCATGTTTTATGCTAGGGTAAATTGTTTGGAAAATGTTAGTGATTTTGGCCAATTTATAAAAGGGTTCAGTAAGCCTAAAAAGGGTCTGCAGAGTGGGTTTCCAACAGAGAATGCTTAAATCCTTTGGGATACTATCCGAGAGTATTTTGGGGTGATTGTTTCTCAGTATTTAGCTTAATATGTTAGCTACATTTTTTATGTTTACCACATTTGAATTTGGCTACTAAAAATGTAAGTTTTTGGTCACACAAAAAGGTGTAACAGAGAGCTCTGTCAGTCACTGAATTTCAATAGTGACTATGGGAAGTGTTTTGACCTATCAATACTTCAAATTTTTGCTTATTTTAGGTGGACCATAAGATAAGCATGTCCTCTACATGTTTTATGTTTTGACCTAAGCTTGGTTCTCACTCTCACTTAGGGTTTTTAGGTCTAAAACTTAGAGTGGTCAAGATTTGACACTCTTTGAGAAAAATGGTATATATGGAGTCCTACCCAACGAAATCACTTCAAACTAATTTTGTATGAAAGAGAACTTAAAAATATAGGTCTGGACATAAAAATCACTTTAAGATTATTTTTCTACAATTAGTTATGATATTTTAAAGTTCATGGTAAAATGTTTGTTAGCCCAAAAAATTAGGTTATTTAGGGTTTTGATAGCTTAGCTTATGTTGTGTTCATTTTTGAGGTATTTTCTTTGCATGCATGTTATAGACACATACAAACCAAAACTCCAGAATATATTCAAGCCATAAAAATCAAAAATATACATATGCAAGAACATGCAAAACTCAATCTTACACTAACAGTCCACTATTCACACCCACGACGCCTTTTTGAGTTAATCTTTGTTTCTTATCCTTAGGGTTGATTATAGAGATGGATTAAGGGCTATCTTATGGGAGAATATCAGAAGGTTTTTAAGGATTTACTTACCTCTTTTGATGCTAAAAAGGTTGAAAAAGAATGGGACTTAGCTTTAATGCTTTCTCCTTGAGCATTCCTTCCTTGTTCTTTCATCTTCTTCTTCGCTCGTTCTTCTTTGAAAACACTTAAGATATTTTGGTCTCTCTCCCTCTCACTCTCTCAGCCAAATGCATTGGGGAGAATGGAGGTGTGTTAGTGTTTTTATAACAAGAAAATATAATGGGGTATTAATTATTACATGTAAGTAATTTTTCATTTTTCTTGAATTTTGATTGGTTGCATGAGAGGTGGACTTCTTTTGAGAATTGCAAAATCAGATTTTTGCAGCTTGGGGATTCGGCTGGGGCTGTTTGGGTGGCTCCAAGTCTGATTTTGTATTTAATTAGGGTTTTAAATTGAGTTTTGGAACCATTTTGTGAAAGAAAATACATAAAATATTAATTTTATATATCATTTTGGTATCTAAACCTACTAAAACCTATTATATTAATGTATTTATAGTTAATTTATTCTTTTCATGATTTATCATAATTTTGATAGTAATTAGTTAAATAGGTGTAGGATTTTAAGCTAAATTAAGCTAGTCTGACTTGGATTGGTTTTTAAGTAGCTTTTTGGGCACATTTCCCTAGGTGGCCGGCCATGCAAGGGTAATTTGGTTATTTTTGTTATTATTTTGTCTTTTATTAATTAATTGTAAATAAATATCTGATTTTTGGTATCCATGTGTCAAATTTTGAATTTTTAGGATTTTTTACTGTACTAGGGGTAACATGGTCATTATACCTTAATTATGAGAAATTTTAATTTTTAAATTTATATTTTATGTTGTCTACTTAATTTAAGCTATCCATAGACTTTTATAAATATTAGGTTTTTGCTTCTGAGTATTTGATCTTTTTAGGGATTTCGGGTCAAATTAGGGTTTTGGGTTGAGCTAGAGTTTCTCTTATTCATGCAGCGACCTAAGTTCCCATTGTGTATCCGTCGCTAATACTAGGGTTTAAGCCAAGTTATTACAATTTAGGTTATTACCACTAGGGTTCAGATCGGGATGTTACAGTTCTTCCATGGTTGAGAGATAAGAGAGGAAAATAAAAAAAAAGGGAGAGGGAGGAAGGAGCTAAGGAGGAGCTAGGAGATTCTATAAAGCTAAGCCCTAGTCCACCACTCACCATCATCTACTCTTTTAAGGTAAGTAAAATCTCTAAACACTCTGTCCAATATCAACCTAAAACTCCTCTCAACTCATCTCTTAAAATACAACCTAGAACAAGAACAAAAATGGGTAAAAAGGCATCGTGAAGAATGAATAGGGGTTGTTCATAAGAGATCTAGTGTTGCAAGTGTTTGCATGTAATTGTTTTTTAGTTTAATGACTTGTATAGGTTCTGAAACTTTGGTATGTATGAATACAATACATGCATGCAAAGAAAATACATTAAATTTAAACATAACAAGAGCTAAGTTTCTGAAACCCAAAATGACTTGATTTTTTGGGAATATTAACTTTCTGCCACGAACCGTAAATCACTATAACTAAATGTAGAAAAATGATCTAAATGTGATTTTTATGTCCCGACCTATATATGTACGTTCTTTTTCATATAAAATTGGTTTGAAGTGATTTTGTTGGGTAAAACTCCAGATATACCATTTTTACCAAAGAGTGTCAGATTTTGACCACTCTGGGTTGCAGACATAAAAACCCTAGGTTATAGTGAGAACCGAGCTTAGGTGATAACATAAAACTTGTAGATAACATGTTTATCTTATTGTGCACCAAATATGATCCAAACATATAAAGTTTTGATAGATCAAAACCCTTCCCAA
Source organism: Heliamphora pulchella (assembly GCA_032270985.1). Lineage (NCBI taxonomy): Eukaryota > Viridiplantae > Streptophyta > Magnoliopsida > Ericales > Sarraceniaceae > Heliamphora > Heliamphora pulchella. Next base: position 31,929 of record JAULJZ010217741.1, on the reverse strand, counting down.
TGTCACTGTTGTGATTCAATGATTGACAGAGCTCTCTGTCACACCTTTTTGTGGGTCCAAAAACAAATGTTTCTAATAGCCAAATCCAAAAATGGTTTTCATGAAAAATGTAGCTACATATTAAACTAATTACTGACCAAAAGTCAGCCCAAAGTACCTTCGGATGGTCCCCCAAAGGCCTTGTGCCTTCTATGTTGAAAACCGGTTCTAATAAGCCTTTTTATGCTGACTGAACCCATTTTATAAATTGGCCAAAATTATCAACTTGTTCCAAACAACTAGCCTTAGCACCAAACATGAAATTTATAGGGGACACCTTGAGCTTAAACCTCTCTAAAAATCAGATCCATAGCCCTTGAATGGACGCCCCATAACTGAGGCCAACAGAGGCCTAAATTTTGTATTTTTCTTTGTAAAGTGCTGAATGATTTTCCTCTTATTAAAGTATATGACCCAATTGCCCTAGGATCTGACCTTAGTGTTAAAAAGAAACGTTGTGAAAAATATTTTTATCTAATTGGTGACTAAAAATCAGATCTTAATTCCTTGTTTAGGTACCCAATACACTGTTATGAATTTTAATTTGACACTTGAACTTTTACTTTAATTTGGCTAAGTGTATAAATGGCATGTTATATTGTGGGACTTAAAGATATGGACTTTAATGAATTAGGCTAAATAATTGGTGTATGAAAATGATTATTTGTTGATTAGAATTCTTGTCGCTAAATTAAATCAATGTCTGATGAATTATAGCTTGGGCTTCATATACATGAACTCCATGCTTTAATAAATTGTACCTTGGGCTATACCACATTTAGATGCTATGCTATAGTTAATTGTACATGAGAGGCATGTTGCACACCATGAACATTACTACACTTGCATCTTGGCTTATCGGAGTCTCTTTTCGTACCTGTTACTGTGGGTTAGGATATGTGGAAATCATTCTTTCGTGATCTTGAACCTAGGGCATCCCTGGTTGCTAATTTTGAAATTGATTTGGGAGGTTGTTATTATAAAAAGGGGTTTATTATGAATGGATCGAGGTACCATGGGTTTGTCACTAGCCTTTTCACTTTCAGTAATTTAGACTTTGGGTTGACGCCAAACAAGCATTCCTGTTCTTTAGGTGGGTTTTGTGCGCAAATTATTGGCCAGAGAATTTGGAATAAGGATGGAGGATTTGGAATAATATCATGATAAGTGAGTCCTAGTTGATGGGGGTGTTGACAATGGGCCATATACGTCTCAAGCCGTGTTACGTCTTGAGCCGAACATCTGCTGAACACCACTATGATCGGGAATGCTGACGTATGGGAACCGAACGTAAGGGAACGTAGTGGTACCATTCAGGTTATTATATTGGATATGTTAACTTTGAGCCACATACGTCTTGAGCCGTGTTACATCTTGAGCCGTATCACGTCTTGAGCCGAACAGTCGTTATACGCCGTTGTGATCGGGAACGCTGACGTATGGGAACCTAACGTACGGGAACGTAATGGTGCTATTCGGATTATCGTGTTGGGTATGATCGACTTTAGGTCATGTACGTCCTAAGCTATGTTATGTCCTGATCCGTGCCACGTCTTGAGCCGAACGTTCACTATACGCTGTCGTGATCGGTAACGTTGGTGTACGGGAGCCTAACGTATGGGAATGTAATAGTGTCATGAAAAATTTGATTGGTTGATTTATAATTGGGTTGGGCAAATGCATTTGCATTGTACTCTTCATTACCTACATGATTTGTTATCTAATATTTACCTGTCTATAGGATTTACATCTTTGCCTGTCTTCTTGATTTATAAATGCTTTAAGTGTTGTATGAAATGCGTTGTGGTGAATTTATGCTGTGAGATTGGTTAGAGAGTTCGGAGAGTTTTCTTCTAGATTTTGGCTCATGGCATTCGTGCCACAAGTGAGGAGAAAGAGTTCTTAAAGGAAATTGCCCCTAAAAAAGAAGAAGGTTTTGAAGAACAGGGTGAGTGGTAGGAACCAGCCTACCTCAACAATGCAATTTGAGGAATTTGAATTTTCTCCCTTTTTGTTCTTTTATTCAGTTTCCACGGGCGTATTGTAATGTCTGTTAAATTCTCTAGTGAAACTGTAATCGTTATGTACTTATGAACAATTTAAAACTCTTAATGATGTAATATTTATGATATGTAAATATAAATGAATGGTTAGAAGATTCCCCTTATCTATATTTATGTATGTCCCAATGCGTCCAGAGGACGGGGCGTCACATCAAGTCCTTGCCAGCTTGACTCTTCATCCCCCTCAAGACATCCCAGTGAACTTGTAAAAATTCAGTAACCATAACAGTGATCAGCAAATAGTGAACAGTACAGTGATCAAAGAATAGTGAACAGTGTAGCGTAGTAAGTAGTAATTAGTGAACAGAACAGTGTGTAGTACGGTAAGCAGTGATTAGTGAATAGAAAAAGCAGTAAACAATAAGTTGAGAATATAGCAAGAAGTGGTACCTGATCGGGAGTCAGTCCATCCAAAGATGCCTGGAATCTCTCCAAGTCCTTTGCTCCACTCTTCCTCTTCATCAACCTGTGGGCTCACCGAGCAGCACGAGGGATAATTAGAGGATCAGCAGAAAAGTTCACCGAAACATGTATCCCGAGGAACTCATAAGTCCATAGTTGTAAAGAGAATGCATCAGTAGAATAGCAGATAATAGATAAAAGATGAAATAAATGAATAATGTATAGAAACTAAGACGTACCTCCCAGACCCTCCAGTATCCCCCTATGCTGCGCTTCTGAGGGAATCGGGTCAAGGCTTGCATCGAGCCATACAGTGTCAAGAGAGCAACTTCTCCCCAATCATATGTAGACACCCGGTCAACACATAAGGTGCCGAGATAATGAAGATGTATGGTATTCTCCATGTTCGAGAACAAGGAGGTACCAAACATGTATAGTAAGAAAGCGTGGGCAACCCACTCATAATGGCAGGGCTCGGTACACTAAAAATGACAGAATGTGTACTTGACTCGGTCTCTATCCATCTAGACCGATACAGTGCCCAAGAGATACGTCAGAGCATCGGTAGAGCAGGCGATGTCTGGGTCAAATGGTATGGGAGCACCTCCAACTCAGATGCCTATCAGCATGAAAAAGTTGAGCAGTGTTAGCATGGCCTCAAAGGTGGTGAAATGGAAAGTGTTGGTGGTATCCAACCACCTCTCTGCAAAAGCAGTCAACCAGATCCAGTCATTACTGGTCCTACCCAGCAAAGGTAAGAACCGAGCAAAGCGAGAGGCGTCAATGAAGGCCCGGCTAGGAGCAGGGAGAGCAGCGTACCACTCTAGCACGTTACTTGAACCAAAATCGCCAAATCATCGGATATACTGACCAACCTAAAGGTAAAAAGATGGTCAGAAGATGTAATAAAAGCAGTCAAATCAAGTGGAATGCAAAAAACATGAAAGAAAAAGGAAAGAAATAACCCAACCCTAGGTTCGTGTGTGTGTGATGATCATTTGGTTCTTTCAAGCCCTAGAAGACTAGGCACCTTAAGCCCTGGTGAGCCAGGAAAATCTTTCAAACCCTAGGTTCATATGTGTGTGATGACCATTTGGTTCTTTCAAGCCCTAGAAGACTAGGCACCCTTCGCCCTGGTGAACCAGGTAAATCTTTCAAACCCTAGGTTCGTGTGTGTGTGACGACCCTTTGGTTCTTTCAAGCCCTAGAAGACTAAGCACCCTAAGCCCTGGTGAGCCGGGCAAATCTTTCAAATCCTAGGCTTGTGTGTGTGACGTCCCTTTGGTTCTTTCAAGCCTTAGAAGACTAGGCACCCTAAGCCCTAGTGAGCCAGGTAAGTCTTTCAACCCTAGGTTTGTGTGCATGTGACGACCCTTCGATTCTTTCAAGCCCTAGAAGAATAGGCATCCTAAGCCCTAGGGAGCTAGACAAATCTTTCAACCATAGGTTTGTGTGTGTGTGACGAACCTTCGGTCCTTCCAAGCTTTAGAAGACTAGGCACTTTAGACCCTGGTGAGGCAGGCAAATCTTTCAACCCTAGTTTCGTGTGCGTGTGATTTTTTCAAGTCCTAGAAGACTAGGCAGCCTAAGCCCTGGTGAGCTAGGAAAATCTTTCAAACGTGAGATTCGTGTGTGTATGACGACCCTTTGGTTCTTTCAAGTCCTAGAGGACTAGGCACCCTAAACCTTAGTGCGCTAGGAAAATCTTTATTCTAAATCCCCTTAGATTTTGTGACTTTCTAAAAATATAAAAATGAAAAACCACCCCTATAGATTTTGTGACTTTCTAAAAAATAAAAATAAAAAACCACCCTCTTAGATTTTATGATTTTCTAAAAATAATAAAGAGGACAAACCACCCTCTTAGATTTTGTGATTTTCTAAAAATATAAAATAAAAATGAAAAATCTCCCCCTTAGATTTTAAGATTTTTGAAAAAAATTAAAAAAAATTAAAAATCACCCCCTATTTGTATCAAAACCTTAATAATAATGTGCCTACATTTTGTCCAGAATCTCCAGTTGCACAGGTACCTATCTAGTTTACAGTTCGATGTCCAAGTTTGTCCTTTTAATATTATGGTTACATATTTTAATGTCTAGTTGGGTAACAGATCTCAATATCAATTGTTCAACTGAGGTAATTTCCAAATCCAATACGTACACATTACAAGTAACAAGGGATCCTAAACATGCATCTATGTTCGAAACAATGAAGGTAAAGCATGCTTTGATAAAAAATGAAGTGATTGGAGAACCTATCGTAGGACGTCGAATCGAGAGATGCTACTCAAGATCTTGAAGAAGAACATCGTCAGCAATGGCAGTGACTGGAGGCTCGTAATGCCTCATCCCGCTCGAACCCTGATGGTGGGGTGCAGGAGCATAAGTAAGTGGGTCAAAGTTAGCAAGGACGCCCTCGCCGGCGTGTGGATCGAGAAAACCAACAATCTCGGCCTCGATAGTTGCCTAATATGTAGCTGCCTGTGCCGATACTGCTACCCATGCTATTCTATCCTGATCTTCGGTAGCGCAAAGTAAGGACCGCTCAGCCTCGGTCGCGAGTATATCCATTGTGACTCCTCGTCCTCCGAACACGTCAGGACATACATAAGTATAAATAAGGAGAATATTCTAGCCATTCATTCATATTTAGAAATAATAAATATTACTTCATTAAGAATTGTGAACTGATCAAAAATACATAACGTTTACAGTTTCGCAAAAGATTAACAAAATCTTACAATGAGCATGTAAAAACTGAACAAAAAGAATAAAAGGTAAAAATTCAATTCTTTAGCTAGCATTGTCGGGGTCCGCTGGCTTCTGCCAATCACCCTATTCTTCAATTTTGTCTTCTTCTTTGGGGGCGACTTCCTCAATGAACTCATCATACTCACCTATGGCACGAATGCCATGAGTTAAAGCCCAAAAGAAAACACTCTAAACCTTCTAACTATTCTCACAGCAAAATGTTCCACAACGCAAATCATTTAGCACCCAGTACAAATTTAAGTTAAAGAGATAGACAAGTTTGACAATTATAGTACGGTAAGCATATATAAGAACAACTGTACAAGTATGTGATGCAATGGATGCGATGCAAGTACCCAACTTGACATTCATCCAAAAAAAAGGAGTTCCACGCCGGGAATCTCCATAGTAGACTTTATGGGTAATTAATCACCAAATCTATCTTTGCTTCATTGCGAATAGTAAATTCATCACTGGGCTTCACACCATAGCTGTTTTACTGCTAAATTGCAACGGTCTGAGGTCGAGTGCCATTCAGGGACTTATTGTCATTACCTTGATAGGACTTTATTGTTATTGCATCAGGGACTTATTGTCATTACCTAGAATGCTAGTGACGAACCCGTGGTGCCTAACAAATTCCATGATAAATAATTTTCCAAAACATTTTCATACATCGGGGACACACCCAGGGTGTATACAGGGATTACATCCTAAAGCATTTACAAAACCGACAACTAGGGACGTCCTAGGCTAAGATTCAAGAAATAGAACAATTTCAATATATCCCAACCCACAATGGTAGATACGAAAAGGACTCCAATATGCCGAAATGAAAATATGGCAATGCCTATGATGTACAATATGTGTCTCATGTACAACTATTTATAGCATGGCATCTAAGCATGGTATAGCTCATGGTACAACTCATTAAAGCAAGGAGTACAAGTATATGAAACACAAGCTATAATTTATAAGACACGGATTCTAATCATCAAATAATCATTTTCATACACTAATCATCCAACACCATTTAATTAAAGCACATTAAGTCCCACAACATAACATGTCACTATACACTTAACAAAATTAAGGTAAATGTTCAAGTGCCAATTTTAAAAGCATAATAGTGTTTTGGGGTTCGCAGACATGGAGTTAAGTTATACTTTTTGGACACCATTTAGATAAAAGTATTTCCTACAACTGTTATGTTTAACACTATGGCTCGATCCTAGTGTAAATGGGTCATTTGTTTCATTTGAGAGAAAACGATTTAGAACTTTACTGAGTAAAATACAGAATTTAGGCCTCCGTTTGTCTCAGATTTGGGGCATCAAATCAAGGGATATGGATCTGATTTTTGGATATGTCTTCATTTACTATGTCCCCTACAAGTTACATGTTATGTACTAAGGCTAGTTATTTGAAACAACGTAAAGATGTTGCCCATTTTATAAAACGGGTTCAGTCAGCTATAAAAGGTTCAACAAAACATGGTTACAACAGAGAATGTACAAACATTTTGGAGGACTATTCGAGGGTATCTAGGTTTGATTTTTGGTTCGTAAATAGTTTGCTATGTTATCTACACTTTTCATGAAAACCACTTGTGGGTTTGGTCACTAAAAACATAGGTTTCAAATCATGCAAAAACATGTGACAGAGAGCATTGTCAGTCACAAATTTACAAGAGTGGTTTGGAGAAGTGTTTTGTCCTACCAAATATCTATCTTTTTGGCTCCTTCTTGGTGGAAAGTAAGATAAACATGTTGTCGACAAATTTCATGTTTAACTTAAGCTCGGTTTCCATTCTAACATAGGGTTTTTATATTTGCAATTCAGGGTGGTCAAAATCTAACACTCTTTGGGAAAAATGGTATATCTTGGGTTCTATCCAATGAAATAACTTCAAACCAATTTTGTATGAAAGTTGACTTCAAAATCTAGGTTTGAAAATAAAAATCATATTTAGATAATTTTTCTACAATTAGTTATGATAAATCAAAGTTCGAGGTAAAAAGTTAAAATAACCAGAAAATTAGGCCTTTTAGGGTTTTGGTGTCCTAGCTCATAGTGTGTTAAGATTTAGTTTCTTTTCCTTGCAAGCATGTATTTTATACATAAATATCAAAGTACCAAAACAAATACAAGTTATTAAGCTCAAAAATAGCCACATGCAACCACACCTAATGTCATACAAGAAACAAATAATCCATATTCTTTAATCACAACGCCTTTTTATTTAATATTTTGATTCTTATTCTCATTTTTATTTTAAGAGATGAGTTGAAAAAGATTTTTGTGTAAGATTAATAGATGGTTTTAGAGGTTTACTTACCTTAGAAAGATTTGATTAAGGGTAGAAGGTTGGTAGGACTTAGCTTTCACCCAAGGTCTTCTAGCTCCCTTCTCCTTCCTTCTTCCTTCTCCTTCTTCTTCCTTCTTTCTTCTTCTTCTCTTGGAGTTCTTTGAAGATCAAATTTTCTAGTCCTTCTCTCTCTTAGTGTCCAAAATGAGGGGAGGAGAATGAGTCTTCAAATGTGGTTTCTATAGGAAGAAAAGGTAGTGGAATTAACTATGAGGTCTAAGCAATTTTTGATTTCTTTTTTTAATTTGTGATTAGTTGCATGGGAGGTTTGTTCTTTTTACGAAATATTTGTGTAAGAAAATGGGCAAGATTTTTTGGCTAGGGCAGATTTTGGGGGCTCAAAATTCAAAATTTTCTTTAATATGGGGTTCAATCCAGGTTTTGGTGCCAAATTATGCAAGAAAATGCCTAAAAAATTAATTTAGTAAATATCTTTTTGGTGTCTTTGCCTACCAAAATCTATTATTTTAGTATGTTTATGTATAATTTAGTATCCTTATGAATTATCATAATTTTTATAGCAATTGATTAAATAGGTGTAAGCTTTTAAGTCAAATTAAACTAGTCTGACAAGAACTGACTTTTTGACTTATTTATTGTGTAAGAAGTTTAAATAATCATTTGTTTTCTTTTGTTGGTCTATGTTATTATATTATCATATATATTAATTGTTTAAAAAGTTTTGGGTCATAGTAATGCTTGATTTGTATAACTTTTTCTCTTTTTTGAGCTTAAATATCGCAAAAAGTGACTTTTTGGGCACATATCCCAATATAGCTGGCCACTAGGGGTATTTGTGTCATTTTTTTGATGTTATTTTGTCTTTTGTTACTTAATTGTATTTAAATATTTGATTTAGGGTGTCCATGTATAAAATTTTTAATTTTTAAGACTTGTTACTATAATAGGGCCAAAATGGTCATTTTATCATAATTACGAGAAATTTTGATTTTTAATATAATATTTCATGTTATTTACTTAATTTAAGATGTTGACAGCCTTCTCCGAGTATTAGGATTTTGCCTCTTGAGTATTAGGGTTTTGCCTCTTGAGTATTAGGTCTTTTTAGGATTTTTGAATCGAATTAACGTTTTGGGTTGAATTAGGATTTTCATTCTTCTCACGACCTAAGATCTCGTCGGTTAACCGTCGCTTATACTAAAATTTAGGTTGCATCTTACACGGGTTATTACCAATTGGGTTGTTACAACTAGGGTCTGAACTGGGTTGTTACAAACTACCCCCTTAAACAAATTTCGTCTCGTACTTCATCGTGTGAAAGGTTGGAAATGATTTACTTGCATTGTGCCTTCTTATCTTCAAGTTAGCTTTCTTACTTCCGTGGTGGTACCCTAGAGCTTCTATTAACAGAATTTTTTTTCTTCTTGAGCACCTTGCTTTGGATTTGTACTATGCTCTCATCAAAGTTACATCCTTATATTCACATACAACTAATGGTAACTCGATGGTTGACCGAGCATTTGTATCGGCAAGCATGTAAGCTAATCTTACGTTGAAGTTACTTGATCTACACACCTTCGTGTTACTCGGTGTCAGGGTTTCACATCGTTCTCCTTGAATCCGTAGAATAGGGCCATTCTCTACTCGTGCCCATATCTTCTTCTGTTGGCAATCGATGATAGCGTGATGTCTAGAGAGCCAGTCCATTTCGAGAATCACGCCGTATTCATTAAAAAAACCATGACTCGCAGGTCGCATGTCATAAGGGTGTCGATACTCTCAACGTGCACGTTCTACAAACAAAGTCTACTCGCATGTGATATTCTAAGGGTGTGTCGACGATTAGAGTTTGATCTAAAACTTTGGGTACCAAGGGCAGAGGTTGCATACATGACAAAGATATGAAAGAATGGGATGCTCCAAATGAAATAATACTCTTACTAAGGTATTGAACAGCACAAACATATCTGGTATGACTTATATACCCCCATCTCATCATCAAGTAAAGAAAAGATTTGTTTTCCCACTTATTGGTTTCCGTTGCCATTCTTGGCGTTTATCGGTCTTACTCCGTTGCTAGGACCTTTTTGAGGCCTTTAGTTTTCATTGAGGGGTGATCTTCGTCTCCCATTCTGTTGATTGACAATAGGCCTGGCAACTTGGATGGGTTGTTTGTGCCCTCCCGGTTGAGGTTGTGGTTGTTTCTATTACTGCTGTTGATTTCCCCAATCCTCCTGTCCTAGCTGTGGACGCTGTGACATTTTATGCCCAGGCTGTTCGCATTTATAGTAGAGCCTTACCCTTGTAGGTTGACCCTTTTCTTGCTTTGGTCTGTCGGCAGGGTGGTACGGCTTTTTAGGAATAAATTCCCTATTGTTCCTCAGTAGTCCTCCTTGACTAGTATTCTCCTTTCTCTGACTCCAATCTTTCTAGAGTCGGTCAAGTCTGTTTTCGCCAATAGGGGTGCTTGTATTACTTGAGTGTAAGTCAAAAGCTGTAAGTGGATGACTCTAGTTTAGATAGAGGGTTCTAGGCCCCACCCGATCTTTCATGCCCTTGATTCTTCGTCCAGTATGATGGTCGCATTGAATCGGCTCAACTCTTTGAAGCGATTGACGTACTGGGTTACTGACATAGATCCTTGTTTTAGTTCCAAAAATTCTCTAACTTGTCCCTGTCGAAAGGGAGCTAGGAAGTACTTTTTCAAAAATAATTCTTCAAACTAATTCCAAGTCAGAGTTGCCACAGCTTGGGTGTTGTCGGTCATAAACCACCAGTAGTCGGCCTCTCCTTCCAGTAGCTATGCTACTAGAGTTACTTGATTGGCATCGATCTACACTCCCATGGAGTGAAATAATTTCTTGATATCTCTCAGCCATTCTTCGGCTACTCTCGGTTCAACTCCTCCCTAGAATGTAAGGGCTCGTTGTTTTCTGAGTTTTGATAAGAACGATGCCCTATCTCAGATGTGAGGATGGTTAATTCTGGTGGTAAGCTCATGCAAAACCTGGATTAACCTTGGCGCTTCTTCATTTATGGGTCCATCTACTGGCTGCTGATGGCTAGGTCGTTTACTTGCCATCTGAATAAATAGGGAAGGTGTTGTGGCTGGTGAGTCATCTTTTTAAAGTCTTGATTTTCTTTAGGTGTTGGGATCTTGTGGAGTTAATTTAAGATTTATTCATTTGTATTTCATAACATTCATGTTCGAGTACATAACCAGTTGAGGATACAAGTTTTTCTTAGAACGATGAGAAAAAGGGAGGTACATAACACATAGGGACCCTAGCAGAATAGGTGTGGATAAAACCATTGGACTTTAACCACATAGTCCCACGTTACTTCCAAGTTCCGTAGCATTTCTATTGTACTTCCATGTGCCACACTCCTACGGGTCCCATGCAAGCTTTATCAGTGATGGTGATAGGAACCTTCATGTAGGTCTCCGTTAGAGATGTTGCATGAGCCCTTACTTAGGAATTCTTGCAGTCGGGGTCATTGATCTTGAAAACAAGTTAAGCGTGGATGTTTGCAGACATTATGTGCTTTAACTCCAGGAAGAGATCTGCTTTGCGACTCGATGATGTACCGGGTGATTCTTCTGAGGATGTGCACGATCCGATTTTCTAGTGAAAGTGCTAAGCTCTATTAACTATCATTTCTCAACAATCTTGGTCTTAGGAGAGGCGATCTGGGGCGGTGAGTGGTCAAATGTTTAGTAAAGGATTTCGAATAATGTACTAGACTGCACGAAATATGGCTAAGGGTTAGAATGGCTTAGAGAAGATGAATAAATCCTTTATCGAGATTCAAGGGAAGATTCCCAAATGGTTCAAAAAATAGGTTGGATGAGGTCAATTGGTCATGGTTAAGGCAGTCACCGTTGATACAAATTAAGTGGTTATTGCGTTTCAAATGTAGGTGAAATAAGAGGAGGACAGTAAAGAATACTTAAACAAATATCCTCGGAACTAACTCAGTACTATCTGATTTTGATAAAAGAGATGTTAAGTAATGGGAAGCCAAACTAGATATCTGTCCTGAAATTACGTCGGCCAAACGTACTTCAATTGAAGTATCCAAGTCTACTTCCCTGATAATGATTTCAAGAGTGTACAAAGAATTCACAAAATCACTGCAATTGATTGTGGTTTCAGAATTGAGAGAAGATGAACGATGGCAAAGATTTTATCAACGTCGAATGTTTGGAATGGGTAATTAACAAAGAATTGATATCGAGTTCTACGAAAAAAGAGTTAGTTCAAGGAGGCCGATTTGAATCGGAGGAGAATCAAATGCGAATACCTGTTTTCATTGAGGCATGAAAACTTAAGGATAAAGGTATTTTCTGTGATTAAATTTCTAATAGGATTATCAACAAGACTTGGGTGCATAAGGGTTACCGATGAACGACACTTGACGTGAAATTCAAGAGGAAGAAGTGGTGGGTTGGGTCCCCTTTTATAGCTAAAAGTCATATAGGAAGCTTCTTAGAAAGTTTCCTTAACTATGGATTAACTAACCTTAGTTACTTTAAAGTTAACTTGAGTTTGATGAAACTTGGCCACTAAGTTTGGCACAAACTCCTAGGTGACGAGCCACTTGAGTGCATATATATATATATATATATCAAAATAATTTTCTTTATTTAATTGTAGGAGAAAAATTTGGGTATTTTCACATTGGTTCATTTCTTGACTTTTCGAGCGTAGCTCTCGTTTTAAATGACTTGAACTTCAAATTTTGAATTCTTATCCTCAACATTAGGGTTTTAATACATGCTGGTGTGGTTCTCACTCTGTCCCGGGTCTCGGGCTCAAAAAGCTTAAACGATCGGGCCGATTTTTCTTACCGAACTTAGGTTCGAGATTTTGTTTCTTTTGAGATGTTCTTTCTTTTTTATTCGTATCTTGAGTTCGGGTTATTACAGTCTGCCTGGTAAACCAACATATAATCTTTAGTCCTTTTCAAGTACTTGATTATATTCTTTATCGCAGTCCAATTCTCCTGCCTTGGATTACACTGATATCTGCTAAGCATGCCAACGGCAAAGCAGATGTCGGGTCTAATGTAAAGTATAGCATACATGAGACTTTCTACTGTCGAAGCATAAGGAATCGCCTTTAACTTCTCTATCTCATCAGGTGTCTAAGGACACTAATCCTTGGATAGAGTGATTCCATGCCTGAAAGGGTAAAACCCTTTCTAGGAATCCTACATGCTAAAATGGGCAAGGATATCATCGATATACTTTGCTTGTAACAAGCCCAACATCCTTTATTTTCGATCTCGCACAAGCTTGATCCCAAGGATGTGACTGGTTTCTCCCAAGTCCTTCATATTGAACTGCCCAGATAACCATACTTTAACCGTAGTTATTGCCCCCACATCATTTTCAATTAGTAAGATATAGTCTACATAAAGTACTAGAAAGATCACCACGCTTCCATCACACTTCTTGTACACACAGAACTCATCTGGACATTGATCAAAATCATAAGATTTTATAGCTTGATCAAACTGAGTCTTCCAATATCTCGATGCCTACTTAAGTCTATAAATGGATCTCTTAAGCTTGTACAACATGTGCTCTTGGCCCTTTGCAATGAATCCGTCCGGTTATATCATATAGATACACTCGTCAAGACTTTCGTTAAGGAAAGCTATCTTGACATCCATTTGCCAAATTTCATAATCAAAATGAGTAGCAATGGATAAGAGAATCCGGATAGACTTAAGCATGGCTATCGGCAAAAAAGTTTCCTCATAATCGATTCATTCTTTCTGAGTAAACCCTTTAACAACAAGCCTAGCTTTGAAGGTCTCAACCTTCCCATTTACTCCTCTCTTCCTCTTGTAGATCCACTTACATCCAATGGGTTTTATCCCCTCGGGTGGTTCTACAAGTTTTCAGACCTGATTGGAATACATAGATTCTATCTCTGAATTCATAGCCCTTTGCCAAAGATCTACATATTTGTCTTTTAGTATTTCATTGTTGTTACAGGGCTCGGTATCCAATTCTGTCGAGATCTTGTCAAACTACACTCCCAAGAACATATACCGATCAGGTTGATGAACAACCCTCCCACTACGACGAGGCACTTTCTATGTCTGTATACTAGCAGTAACACGCTGTGCAGAATTAGAACCTTGTACTTCAACACCCTGTTCTTGATTTTTGCCTGTCCCGATAATCCTCCCACTATGACGAGGTAATGAGATATCAGTGACTTGTTCTTCCGTTCTACTAGTATTTTCTCTCAGTTCTTCTAGAATAATTTTACTATTGGGCCTGTGATTCATAATATAATCCACTTCCAAGAATCAAGCATTGGTGTTAACAATGACCTTCTGATCCTTAGGATTATAAAATAGACCACCCTTCATTCCCTTAGGATACCCCACAAAGAAACAGACTTCTGTTCTTGGTTTCAACTTACCCGCATTCTCTTTTAGCACATCTGTTGGATAGCCCCAAATCCAAATGTGTTTCAGACTTGGCTTACGCCCTGTCCACAATTCGATGGGAGTAGAAAGTACTGACTAAGAAGGAACCATGTTCAGAATGTAAGCCATTGTCTCTAAAGCCAGTCCCTAAAACGAATGTGGTAAACCTGAATAACTCATCATTGACCTTAGCATCTCCATAAGAGTCCTATTTTTTCTTTCTACTACACCATTTTGTTGTGGAGTGCCAGGTGTAGTCAACTTGGATGTAATCTCCTCTGATGATAAGTAGTCCTTAAACTCTCCAAAGATGTATTTTCCACCACGGTCGGATCATAGTAATTTGATACTTTTACCCAGACGCTTCTCCGCATCCGCCTTGAATTTTTTGAATTTCTCAAAGCATTCAGACTTATGATACATCAGGTAAATGTATCCATACCTTGAGTAGTCATCAATGAAATTGATGAAGTACTCAAAACCACCTCTAGCCCGAATTGTCATAGGACCACACACATCAAAATGAACCAGCTCCAATGGTTCTTTTGCTCTATAGCCTTTGGCCGAAAATGGCCTCTTGATCATCTTATCCTCTAAGCAAAATTTACAGACTGGAAGTGCCTCCACTTCCAAGGAACTCAAACATCCATCTGCTACCAGTTTGTTTATCTTTTTTAGATTAATATGACCTAAGTATAAGTGCCAAAGAAACGTTTAGTTCATTAAAGAAGAAAACTTTCTCTTATATGGTAAAAAAGATGTGTAATTCATTCCAGTTAGTTACAGTGTATGAGAGATAGGAGATAGAACATACAAATTATCCACCAACGTACTAGAACAAATTAAATGTTTATTTGTCTTCAAAATGACAGAGTCACAAAAATGAATATGACCTAAGCGTAAGTGCCAAATAAATATTTAGTTCATTAAAGAAGGAAACTTTCTCTTATATGGTAAAGAAGATGTGTTATTCATTCCAGTTAGTTGCAGTGGTAGGAGAGATAGGAGATACAACATACATATTATCCACCAATGTACCATAACAAATAAAATGTTTATTTTTCTTCGTAACAATTAAAATGTTTATTTTTCTTCAAAACGACAGTCACAAAAATGAACAGAATATTTATCCTTTATTAAACTCGAGACTGAAATTAAATTTCTTCTAATCAAAGGCACATAAAGAAAATCTTTTAGAAGTAGTATCCTATCTCTACTAGAACTGAAAGTGACATCTCCTACTACAACTGCTGCCACCCTTGTATTATTGCCTATATGCAGGTAGATTTTTTCATTACTAAGCTACTTGGTTTTCTAGAATCTTTACAAAGAATTACAGACATGATTAGTTGCTTCCATATCTACACACCAGGTACTAGTAGATAATACTGCTAAACATGTTTCAACAACCAGTGAACAGAAATTACCTTGTTTGTTCTGCTTACTGAGAAAAATTAGACACTACTTTTTCAAATACCCAAACTGGTTACAGTGATAGCACTTGCCTCTAGGTTTCTTCACACCATCTTTTGATCCCTTAATTGCTTTTAGACTTGTGTTTCCTTATGTCTGAACATTGTTCTTCTTTTTACCTTTCGGTTTAGAGGAAGAACCCTTCTTAGCCACAAACACAGAACCTAGCTTCCTGAGAACACCATCGGCTGCTTGAAGTTCCTTAAGAAGTTCTGCCAGTGAGTAGCATAGCTTATTCTTGTAATAATTCAGGCAGAACTGCTTAAAAATTTTAGGTAGTGATTGGAGTATGATATCGACCTGGGTATTCCCGTCAATTTCAGCTCCAAGGATCTCTAGTTCATTCAGAAGACTAATCATCTTTAGAACATGATCCCTAACTAGTGTACCTTTAGCCATGCTTGCATTCATTAGAGATCTCATGACCACCTGCCTAGCAGTATGATTTTGATCCCCAAACATTTTTTTGAGGTTCATCATCATGTTATAAGCACTGGGCATAAACTGATGCTGATGCTGCAAAATATTTGACATTAAAGCAAAATATAACAGCGAGCTATCTGATTAGCTTTTTGCCACTTCTGATGGGCCTAGGTTTTTATTTTGGTAGACCTCTCATTAGATACTAGTGGATATATCTCAATTAAAACAAACTTATAATCCTCAGCAGTTAATACAATATCCAAGTTCCATTTTCAATCAACATAGTTTGGTCCCGTCAGTTTGATTTTTTTGAGAATGGAAGCTAGTGGGTTGAAAGTCATTTTAATCTTGAGAATCACATAATTAAATAAAATCGTTAATTATGATGAGCAAAACTTTGAATTCATTTTAATTTGGTTCCCTCTACCATTTTAAAATTAATTCGCCAGCAGCCTGATAACCTGAGAATAGCATACCACGATGGGTGGACGTCTACTATCCATCATAAGACCAGATAGGCTAATTCCTTTTAATTTTACTATCTATGCAACTGACCCTGCCAAGTAAGATTAAATAGCTGACATAGTTTCGATTCAGTACATAATAGCAGTGACTCAAATGGAGAGAATATTATTATATACAGCTAATTGTTAATCATCACCTAATCCCAAATCAATTGTTTCGCAATGAACCCTTCAGATGGAGAAATGATTCACACTAACAATTATCTAGAATTATCCCTAAACGAGATTTGTACTGGCGATACTACAATTAATCTGTCCGATGGGGAGGAAGGCCTTACTGCCAACACGCATGGTTTAATTACATCGCCTATACACTGGTGATGGAGACAGCAGGATTTATTTGTGAATAAATTTTCTCTCCCACTTAGATTTTTAAAATATTTTTGAGAGTTATAAAAATTTGTTTAATTAAAATAAATTTATTAATTTCGAAAGCCACATAATCTGAAAGAATCAAACATTTTTTTCATATACATGATTGTAAAGATTCTGGTTTATTAAACCATCTTTTCGTGTTTAAATGCGTAACAAATAAAATTTAATAAATGCACAGTTTTTCCTTTAGATTTTCAGTTAAGGTAGTGATTAAAGGTATTTATTTATTTTATTTTCTGTTTCACATTTTTTGAAAAATAATAATTTATTTCGATTAAATATTTTTTTATTTAATTAATTCAAGATCTAAAAATAAATCTCACGTTTTTTCAAGATATCTGATTTAAAAAAAAACATCTTTAAACGTGATATTTTGTAAAAAATAAAATATCTAATATTTTTCTATTTAATTAATTAATCAATTAAAAAAAACTTAATTTTAACAAGATAAATAAAACCAATATTTATCATACACGTAGTTAATATAAAAAATAAATTAAATGCAAGATAAATATATCCCAGTTTTATGATCGAATCGAAACTCTAAAGAGTTTTAGTCCCTGTTTTGAAAGATAAGCTGCAATAAACTTTCAATCTTGTAGCATACGGAACTCCTGTAAAACTCAACCACTGTAAGCCAAAACAGATTGAAACTAAACCACCAGCTGCTTCACGCCACCTGCTTTGTGCGGTTTCCAAGTGTAATTAGGTGAACGCCATAATCCATCAAATATCCATGGATTAGGATCATGTGATCCCAATTTATGATAATGATTTTAGGATAATCCCAAATCATATGCACCGAAATAGTTTCGAAAAAAAGCTGCTGCAGTGTTTGTGCTTGAATAAACCACCGAGATAGTGCTTTGGCTGAAACAGTGCTCTAGAAAACATTGTGCCACCGTTTGTGTTTGAAAACGGTGGTGCCACTTCTGTTTGATTTTGAAGCTTCAAAGCCGCCTGTGCTTGGAAAAAAAAAACTATTGCACAGTTGCTTTTGGCGCTGCTTGGAAACCACTGCTATTTTGCTTTTGTTTAGACAATCCACTGATGCTGAAATAGCTTGGTCACACTGGACTGGAATATGCGCCACAGTTTGGAAGCTTAGGACGCTGCTGCTTGCTTGATTTAGGCAGTGTTTGGCATAGCCTTGCACAACTTTTTTTTTCACCGAAAAAAATTGCTTCAGCAGCTTGCTTTTTGGCACTGCTGCTTAGTGCTAAATGCACCGCATTTGGATGCTGCGGCTTTTCATTTTTTTTTATTATCCAGAAAAAAAATTGGAGAGAGAAAAAAAAATCAAAGCAAAAATGCCGGTTCTCGCCGCCAACCACTGCCGGTTGCCATCGCCTTTGTTCTTCCATACCTATTTTTATTTTTTCTTTCTAATAAACTAGAAAAAAAAATTAAATAATATAAAAAAATTTATATCCAAACCTATGTCCCGTAAGCTCACATTCAACCTACCACGATCAACCCTCGTGGTTTAAAAAAAATAATTAATCATGATCCACGCATTCAATCAAACATAAAAATAAATAATGAACATAAAACAGGAATTTCAAAACAACGAATATTAAATATATGCAAATCAATAATTATTTCAGGATTAAGAGGATAAGCACTATTCATAGTAACCTTGGGGTGTGGATTAATTTATATAGTCAGTACAAAATTAATTACCCCAAATATCCCGTTCAGTACATACAAAGTGTACTAGCACAGAGAGTCGGAACAATAAACGATGCCATTATCTGTTCCCTGTAACCAAGACAGGCCTACTAAAACTCTGTACTACATTCGTACCGATGGTATATCCATTTCCATCTAAACTGTGAACATAAAACTTATATTCTGCAAGAACCTAAAATCTGATCTTCTGTGTGTAAGCCGTACTGTACATATCAGATTAAATACTATGCAGAATATTAGACATCCATGCATAAAAAAATGGTATGCATACATTGCTTATAAAGATTCTTATAAAATAAAAAATTAATTTTATTAAAATAAAATAAAATACTAAATACATAGTTTTTAGTATACCAACCCTAACGAATACATCCCATACGACCACAAGCTCATCACTAGTCATACACGGAGATACACGTCAACATTCCCATCACGCCAAGACCTCACTTCACAAGGTTGCGCTTCACTAATCTAACTCCCACTAGTTGAACCACAGCCACGTCACGGCCTTGAGCCCACTGTCCAAGCAACTCACATAGAAAGCTCACGGCACCAAATAAAGGAAATTTAATCCTGAGACATTTCATCCAAAGTTACAAACAACTTCCACGACCACACAGATGCCTTCCGCACTTCCACCCTCAAAGCACACATCGATCACTAACATCTTAACCCACGATTCCTCGCCTATTGCCCAGGCCATCCAAACCTCATTGTACACTGGTGAACCTTATTACTCTACACTTCGTTCCCATAAGCAAACAACATATCCACCTCTGAACCTAAGGTCGAACACAAACAACCTCTAAACATATCACACTTATGATACACCGTCTCAGCACTAAGCTAACCACACTATCGAACCCTTCTACGGCCCTTTCAAACCTCACGCACCCAGCACAGTTCCCAAACACGATCTCCTAATCACTAGGATAACGATCAAACCACAGACCTACATTCTTGTAGGAATCTCACAGAATTGATACTCGCCGCATGTTAGAACCGTTACCTGAACCCTTACAAATTCTAACACAGCCGTGACCCATACTAATCCCAGCATATCTGTAACTCACACTCATTCCCATATCCTCGAGCTTATTCACTCATGACTCAATCCCTAAACCTCACTAAGTTATATAACATCCAAAGTCATCAGACACTATTCTGACTGCCAACAACACCTCGCTAGCAAGGGATATTCCCAAAACCACTTACGTTCTGCCCTCTCAACATACGCTCGG
This sequence comes from Heliamphora pulchella, assembly GCA_032270985.1. NCBI lineage: Eukaryota > Viridiplantae > Streptophyta > Magnoliopsida > Ericales > Sarraceniaceae > Heliamphora > Heliamphora pulchella. The sequence goes on along the minus strand of JAULJZ010217741.1, from coordinate 12,165 downwards.
TCAAGGATTACTCGCTCCCAGCCACTATGTTCCCATCTATACCCCATCCTTAGTATACGGCTCAAGACATAGAATGGCTCACGACTTACTTAATCCGTCACACGGCCAAAACCATGTACACCGAACATTAACTGAAAGGGATTACCACTACTCACAAATCCAATCATAACAACTAATTTCCCAGGGTCTCTGATACCTCATCACTCCTACTCACAAGGCCATCCATAACACAACTTTAACTTCTAGTAACATACTCTCAAATGGAGCCATCTACCAAAACCAAGCCACTAACCATCCTTATAGTTTACTAGCCAAGGCCAACCTTACATGGCTAATCCCAACTCACCAACGAGTTCCATTATGCACCAAGCGATTGACACGCATCCCACAACCTTACCTCACAGCAACCAAAAGCAACCGAGTCACACATTCAAGACCCAAACCATGGCCTCATCCTCCCTAAGGGTATGTAGTTCATATATAAAGAAAATATAGAACACAATAACCTAAGGTCGATCCATCATATTATTTCTAACACGTACCACATAATCATGATAGCACTTATCCATTCAAGATCATGTTAAACAAATCACACATACCGAGGAGAATTGACAAGAATGACATGTCAAACTGGATAACCTACTTAGATTCCTTGCTAGAAAACATGTCGGCTAAACACATTTCCAACTAGGCCTCCAAATTTGTTAATCCAAATGCCTGAAGGTATAAGACTAATCAATCCTAGGGTTCAACCCCCATGCTCACATATGCACAAAATTTTTATGCTCAACAAGCTATCATACTCATGTTATAAAAATACTTAAACACATGCAACCAAGCACACACATCTTTCCTCACAAGGTGATGTACCCTCTTTTCATAACTCTTAGGTATTTGAACCCAGAGCTCTGATACCAATTTGTTACACCCCCAAAGCTAGGGTTCTCTCAAAATAAACATACAATCATATATGAATAAAAAATAGCCTCAAGACTTACAAAACATGCCATCAAGAACAAGCAATACATGTAACAATACATGATGGCCATAAGAAAGAAAACTCTAAGCAAAAGTCTTTGGCCTCCAAGGCTCCATTAGATCATCACTCGTGATCATAGTCACCCAAAAAGGTTTGCACAAATCCCACAATGTGAGCCGAAGCCCAATACGAAATAGACTAGCATGAATCCAAAAGCAAAACATGCTAACACGAATAATATGAATATTTCAACTCACGCGAGCCTAAAAAAAATAGTTTTACTTCTCAAAAATCATACGTTTTCTCGTCGTCTCTCAGCATCTAACAATGTTCGATAATATAGTAAGCATACACAACAATGTTCACATGCATGTCGTACTCTTTCACGGACTTTTACTGTGCGATAATACTAACCCAATCATCTGGTTCTTCATGGTCTCTCACTACGAGACAATCACTTGCCCTAATATGCAGTTCTTCGCGATCTTTCATCGCGGGATAATCACTTGCCCTAATATGCAGTTCTTCGCATGATTTAACATATATAAGTACGTACATAGCCATGTACTAAATATCTACATACATACTGTCTTATCATTCATATATCCATTGAGATAAACCAACATCTCAACCAAATAGTTAAAAAAAAATTCCAAGCTCAACCGCAAGGGTAAGCTCTAAACCTCAAAAATACGTTTTTCCAAAACCTCCATAAATCCGTCCATTTTCAGATCACATTTTTTAAAACCACGGACTTCCACATGTCCATCAACATGGGATAAACCATTAAAACACTTTAAAAGTCATTTCGTCCAACCAAATAGAGATTAAACACCTAAAATAACTTTTCATGCATTTTAGAAAGGTAAAAACACATAATATTCCATGTAGCACTCCTTTTAAGACATAAGAGTCTAGGATCCTACCTCGTCGAGTTAAAAACTTGACGTCTCAAAAAATGAACTTCGTCGAAACAAGATTTTGTCCAGATGAAGACAAAGCCCTCGGCGAGGATAGTAAGGATCCGCTATTCGATCGCCAAAAACCAAGTCCGGGCCCCCAGAAAAACTAGAGAGAAGGTGGAGCGTTTATGTATAAAAGAGGAAACTTAGTCTTGAAGAAACAAGATTTGAAAATATCTTTCAAAAGGTTGATATTTATAGGCCATGCCCAAACACAGGAAGTCAGTCGACTGAATCTACCACATCAGTCAACTGAAAAGCTATTGAAAAACTAAGGATTCCCCACCGCCATAGGTCATTCGACTGAATCCACAACATCAGTCGACTGAACCACCACACTGTCCACTTAGTCAACTGAACTTCCCACCTCAGCCGACTGAAAAGCTATTAAAATTTCACAAAAATTTTCCAATGTCCAGGTCAGTCGACTGAATCCTCTCGCCGACTAAAAAGCTCCACAGATCCATGCACAGGCCCAAATATAAACCTAAAATATCACCAAGGTCGAGTGTTAACTCTAACTCCATCAACACTTGAATCATTTTAAAATAAAACGGATCGGTGTCTCAAATGCTTGCTTGGTGTCAACCCAAAGTCTAAGTAACAATCAAGAATTTTAAGAGACAATTCACATTATTCAAAATACTAAGATGGGGGGTTTAGGACCGCCACTATCGGGCTCTCTCTGAATTACCCTTCAAAACACCATGGCAATGGGGTTTAGGTCCACCATAATTGAGCTCTCTCCGAAATTACCACATCAATGGAATTAGGTCTGCTGAATTAGGCTCTCTTTGAAATTACCTAATTTGCTCATGTTAATACCACTTCTATAATATAATTATAACTCAAGGAGCGACGGAATCAAAGGGACATATACTCAACAAATATAACTGAGGTATAAAATAACTAGACGCAAGATACAGGATGTGACCCACAAGATGCCCCAAGTGCAATATAATAATACTTATGATACAACCACTTGTATCTTTAAGTACAGCTTAACAATAGTATGGTGTGAAACTAAACATGGAAAGACATACAAACCAACATAGCATAAAGTACAAGGTACAACCATTAAAGCACGAAGTACAAGTATGTGAAGCACAAATTACAATTCGTAAAACATGGCTCAAATTTAGTGGCATGGATTCTAATCATCATATAATCATTCTAAAACATTAACTATCCAACTTAAAACATTTAAAACATATACTTCAAGTCCCACATTAAAATATGTCAACTACACACTTAACAATTTAAGGGTAAATTTTCAAGTGTCAATTTAAAAAGGACAACAGTATTTTGGGGTACCTAGACATGAAATTAAGTTCTGATTTTTGGATACCATTTAGATAAAAATATTTTTTACAATTTTTATGTTTAACACTAAGGTCAGATCTTAAGGCAAATAGGTCATTAATTTCATTTAAAAGAAATGGTTCAGCACTTTATAAAGAAAAGTATAAAAAATATGCCTTAGTTGGTTTGATTTTTGGATATATTCTAGTTCAATATATCCTCTATAAGTTTCATGAATAGTGCTAAGGGTAGTTATTTGAAAAAAGTTAGTGAGATGGGCCAGTTTATAAAATAGGTTAATCTAGCTATAAAATGCTTAGCGGAATCAGGTTACAGCATAGAGTTTACAAATGGTTTGAGAGACCATCTGAGGGTATCTAGGTCTAATATTTTTATAATAAATAGTTGAATATGTTATCTACACTTTTGATGAAAATTACTTTTGGATTTGATTACTAAAAACATGGGTTTCTGGTTATACAAAAAAATGTGACAGAGGGATCTGTAAGTCATAGATTTACAACAACGATTTTGAGGTGTGTTTTGATATATCAAATCTCAATATTTTGGGCTCATTATTTGTGTACTACAAGATATACATGTTAACTACAATTTTCATATTTTGACATAAGCTCGGATCTCATTATAAACTAAGGTTATTATGTCTGCAATTCTCGGTGGTCAGAAACTGACACTCTTTAGCAAAAATGGCATATCTCGAGTTCTATTCAATGTAATCAGCTGCAACCAATTTTGTATGGCCGATAACTTCAAAACCTAGGTTTGAACATAAAAATCACTCTTAGATCATTTTTCTACATTAGTTATGATAAAATCAAATTTCATGGCAGAAAGTTAAAATAACCCAAAAATCAGGCTTTTAAGGGTTTTTGTCTCTTAGCTCATGGCGTGTCAAGATTTGGCCCCATTTCTTTGAATGCATGTTCTAATGACCTGGTTCGAACCCAAGTTGAAACAACCTAGTTGATAATGACTCGTGTAAGGACGTAGCCCAAACCTAGCCGACAAAATCTTAAGTCACTGAAAGATTAAAAACCCTAACTCAACTCGAAAAAATTAAGTTCAACTCGAAAATCTTAAAAAGGTCCAAAACTCATGCAACAAAATCTTAACACCCGAAGAGTCTCCTAGCATTCTAAATTAAGTAAATATAATGAAATAATGAATTAGAAATAAATAAATAAAAATCCTCATAAGTAGAGTAAAATGACCGTTTTTTCCCCAATACTGCGAAAAGACTAAAAAACTCAAATTTTGACACATGGACACCCTAAATCAAGAGCTTAAGTATAATTAAGTAGCAAAAGACAAAATAACATCAAAAATGAAAAAATACCCCTTAGTGGCTCTCCACCTTGGAAGTTGTGCTAAAAAATAGGTTTTTGCTTTTTCTTTAAACTTAAAAAGATGAAAAAAGTGTCAAATCAAGCATTATGACGGCTCAAGACTTGTTGAACAAGTAATATACCTAATAATATGAAATTATAGGTTAACAAAAGCAAACAAACTATTATTGAAGTATATACACAATAAATAAGTTAAAAAGTTATATTTTGTCAAACTCACTTAATTTGACTTAAAAGACTACATCTTTCTAATCAATTGCTATGAAAACTATGATAATTCATGAAAATAGTAAATTTATCATAAACATACTAAAACAATAGATCTTAGTAGGAAAAGATACAAAAAAGATACATCAACTTAAATTTTAAAGCATTTTCTTGCACAAAAGAGCATGCAAACCAATGCAAAACCCCATGATTGATGTGCGATCAGATTTTTGTCCCCCCAAACTAACCATAGCTGTAATCCCTTAACTCAAATCTAGTGTATCTCCCTCAAAACTATCACCATGTCAAATCAACCCATGTGATTTGGAAGAAGAAAGGATTTAAAATTTAATTTTTGGTTCCCAAGTCTTTTCCTATATAAACCAAGCCAAACACCACTTCCCCCCTTCATTATTTTCGTCCAAGAGAGGAGAGTGACCAGATTTGAGTGTTCTTGAGGTGCTCCACAAGTTTGAGAGAGAAAGGTGGGAGAAGAAAAGAAGAAAGAAAGAAAGGAAGGAGAAATCAAGGAGAGGAGTTTTCAAAATCTAAGTCCTTCCATACTATCACCATTTGAGCCCTCAAACATGTAAAACCTCTAAACCTTACATCTAATATCCCTTAAAATATCCCCCAACACATCTCTTTAAACACTCCAAAAATCGAGAGCCAAAATTGAACCAAAAACGCGTCGTAGTTGGAAATTTGGGGCTGTTATACTTATAGATGATATGAGATGTTGTTGTGTGTTGGATAGGTCAAACTTCTTTGAAAGTTTTTATTGAGTTTCAGCCCTCAAAGGACGCTTATGTCATATATTTTTGTGTTCTCCAAAACCCCTATTTTTAGTGAGCTATTCCAAAAGTGGTCTACATGAACATTGTATCTAACATATGGAACCACAATTTTCCAAAAATTAGACCTTAAAGCCTCGGGATGATACCCCAAAATCGTTTCAAACCCTTTGTCCAAAACCGGCTCTGTTGAGTTTTGGCGGCTCATAGAACCTATTTTCTACAATTACCGAAAAGTCTAATTTATTCCAAACAACTACCCTTAGCTCTAATCATGAAACTTGTAGGGGACATGTTGAAATAGCACATACTAAAATATGGGCTTATTTTAACTTGATATGATACCCCAAATCCGAGATCAACAAAAGGATGTTGTTGGTAAAATCTTGAGAAAAATGCTGAACCATTTTTACTTAGGATGTTTTGTTCACCCTTTTGCCTTAGGTTTTGACCTTGGTGTTAAATATGAGAGTTGTAAGAAATATTTTTATCTAAATGATATTTAAAAATCATAATTTGATTTCAAGTCTAGATACCCCAAAACATTGTCGACCCTTTTGATTTAATACTTATTTTTTGGCCTAAAAAGTTGCTATGTGTATGTTTGAATAGTTTCTGTCATGAGACCTGAGTTTGCGTTTTGATCGATTTGAATTAGTTGATCAGTGTTTTTAAGTAAATGTGCGATGATTAGAACTTATGTCAACAAGTTTTGAATCATATATTGAGAATTATAGCTTGTGCTTCACATACTTGTATCTTATGCTTTGCAAGTTGTACCATGAACTTTGCTATGCTAGTTGATGCCATTCTATAGGTTTTTGTACTTGAGATCCATATTTCATATCATGTGAATTGGCACTTGCATCTTGGCATATTGGAGTCTATTTGTGTAAACCGTTATAGGGATGTGTTATTGTCGTTCTTAGTTCTAAGTCTAGAGCATTCCTAGTTGTCATTTTGTAAATATTTTGGTTTATACACCCTGGGTGCATCCCCAGTGTTTGAAATGGTTTTGATTAGACAACTTGGGTGCATTCCCGGTGTTTGAAATGAGTTATCATGAAAATTATTGGGCACCATGGGTTCGTCGCTAGCATTCTGGTTTTGGTGGTTTAGACTTTGAAGTTGACACTAGTGCGAAGGCATCATACTTCTTAAGGTGGGAGAGTTTAGGTGCATCCCAAACCCCACACCGTTGAAAATTTTGCAATAAAACAGTTGTGGCATGTAGCTAGGTGAAGGATTTTCTATTCGCAACGAGCAGTAGTGATGGCTTTGGTGTTCAATTTATCCATAAAGTCTACTCTAGTAATTTTTCGATGTGGAATTCCTATTACAATCTGGGTGTTTGTTGGGTTGGGAAATTGCATTGCATATATGGCATTTCATACTTGTATGTTTGTTGACTCATCTGCTACCCTGTTATAAATTTGTCTATCTCCACAACTTTAAATTGTATTAGGTGTTATATGATATGCATTGTGGTGAATTTTGTGTCGTGAGATTAGTTAGTGTAACGACCCAGTACAGACCCTAATTATAATAACTCGGTTAATAACGACCCGTGTAAAGACCCTGCTCAGACCCTAAGTATTAGTGACAGATAGTCCACGAGACCATAGAACACGGAAAAAGTTCAGAACTCTAACTCGAATCGAAAATCTTAAGTTCGGCCCGAAAACTCCAAAAAAAGGTTCAAAACTCAGGCAATAAAACCCTTGTACCTGGAGAATCTGCTAACATTCTAAATGAAGTAAATATCATAAAATAATGAATTAAAAATAAAAAATTCTCATAAATAGGGTAAAATGACCGTTTTGCACATAGTACAACAAAAAACCTTAAAAATTCAAATTTTGACATATGAATACCCTAAATAAAAATTTTAAGTACAATTAAGTGGTAAAAGACAAAATAATATCAAAAATGCCAAAAATGGCCCTTAGTGGCAGACCACCTTGGGGGATGTGCCAAAAAGTGACTTTTTTTGTTTCTTTTTGGCTTTAAATGATGAGAAATATATTAAATAAAGCATTATGATAATGCAATACTTGTTGAATAAGTAATATACATAATAATATAGTGCTATAAGTCAACAAAAGCAAATAAATCATTATTGAAGTTCATACACAACAAAATAAGTCAAAAAATCCTATATTGTCAAAATAGCTTAATTTGACTTAAAAGACTATATTATTAATCAATTGCTATGAAAATTATGATAATAAATGAAAATACTATATTTCTCGTAAACATATTAAAATAATAACTCTCAGTAGGAAAAGACACAAAAAAGATGCATCAAATTAATATTTAATGCATTTTCTTGCACAATAGGGGCATGAAAATCGAGACAAACCCCTTGATTGATGGGGGATCAGATTTTGTCCCCCCAAATAGCCACCTAGCTACTTTTAGCTTCCCCAAATCTGAATTCTAGCCTCCAAGAATTAAATGAACTTAAATCAAAATTCAAATCACATTAATTGAAATGAAGAAAAAGGAAGCTTCTTGTGTACTTTTTGTCTCCCCTTGTCCCCTAGCCTCTGCCTATTTAAACTAAGCCCAAACACCTCTTCTCCCCTTCAAAATTTCGTGCAAGTGAGCGAGGAACCAGACCTTCAATTGTTCTTGAAGTATTCTATGAGTTTGAGGAAGAAGAAGGAGGAAGAAGGAAGAAACCGAGGCGAATTTTGAAAGCTAAGTCCAAATCAATGCTCCATCATTTTTTGATCGCTTAAAGCAAGTAAGTAAAATCTCTAAATCTTGTATCTAAGATCTCTCAAAATATCCCTCAACCCATCACTTTAAACACTCTAAAAATCAAGAACCGAAATCAAACCGAAAAGGCGTTGTAGTTGGAAATTTAGGGGCTATTTTGATTATGAATGATATGAGATGTTGTGGTATGTTGTTATCTTTGAGCTTGATGATCTCTAAGGGTGCTGGAGTCTAGATATTTAAGGTTGAAACACAAGCATGCAAGGAAATAGAACCAAAACCTGACATAACATAAGTAGAGGACCTAAACCCTAAGAGACTTGATTTTCTAGAACTTTGATGTTTCTGCCCTGAGATTTGATTTTCCAGAGTTATGTTTTTATGTAATATTTCATCCAAAGTTGGTTTCAACTCATTTGTGTAACCATAACCTAAGATATTGCAATTTTACCAAAGTGTGTCATTTTCTGACTAGTCAACACTACCGACTTGGAAACCCAAGTTTAGAATAAGATCTGAACTTTTCACAAAACATGAAAATTGTATATAACATGTATATCCATCTACCCACCAAAAATGAGAACAAAATATTGAGGTTTGATAGGTCAAAACCTCTTTGAAATTCTCTATTGATTTTCATCCCTCGAGGAACATTCTATCACATATTTTTATATGGCCCAAAACCCTATTTTTAGTGCTCTATTACAAACGTGGTATACATGAACATTGTAGCTAACATATTGACGTATTTTTTGCCCAAAAATTAGACCTTAAATCCTCGGGATGATATCCAAAAACCATTTTAAACCCTTTGTCCAAAACTGGCTCTACTGAGTTTTGGTAGCTGACAGAACCCACTTTTTAAATTGGCCAAAAATTCTAACTTGTTTGAAATAACTACCCTTAGCTCAAAACATGAAAATTGTAGGGAACTTGCTGAAATAGGACATACAAAAAATGGGCTCATTTAGACTTCATTTGATACCCCAAAATCGAGACCAACCGAACCATAATTTTGGGTAAATTCTGCAGAAAGTGCTGAACCGTTTTTGCTTAGGATGTTTTGTTCACTCATTTTTCTTAGGATTTAACCTTAGTGATAAACATAATAGTTGTAGGAAATATATTTATCTAAATGGTGTATAAAAATTATAGCTTGATTCTAAATTTAGATACCCCAAAACTTGTCGGCCCTTTTAATTTAATACTTGACTTTTAGCCCTAAAATTTGCTAAGTGTATGTTTGAGTACCTATCACTATGAAACACGAGTTTTTGTACGATTTTTGCTTTAAAATAGTTGATTAGTGTTTTAAGTAAATGTATGATGATTTAGAACCCATGCTGTTATATTTGAATCATACCTCGAGAAATGTGCTTCACATACTTGTACTTTATGCTTTGCGCATTATACCATGAATCTTACTATGTTAATGCCATGCTATAAATTGTTGCACTTGAGATTAACGACACACATTATGAGCATTGTCATTTGCATCCTGGTATGTTGGAGTCCATCTGTGCAAACCGCTGTTGATATGGGCTGTGTTGAGATTGTTCTTCTTGGTTCTATATATAGGGCATCCCTGGTTGTCATTTTTGTAAATATTTTGGAATATATTCCCCTTGTACACCCTAGGTACGTCCCCGGTGTTTGAAATGATTTATCATGAATACTGTTAGGCACCATGGGTTCGTCACTAGCACTTTGGTTTTGATGTCTCCTTGATTCCGCATTCCTTGAGTTATGATACGGGCAAGTTAGGTAATTCGGAGAGAGCCTAATTCAGCGGACTTAATCCCACTATGGTTGTAATTTAGAGAGAGCTCAATTATGGCGGACCTAAACCCCATTGCCATGATGTTTTGAAGGGTAATTCGAAGAGAGCCTAATTCGGCGGACCTAATCCCACTATGCTGGTAATTCGGAGAGAGCCCAATTAATGGCGGTCCTAAATCTCTCATTTTGTTCCTTTGTGTAGTATAAACGTTTCTTGAATTCTCTTATACTTTGGGTTGACACCGGCGAAGGCATCATGAGTCTTCTGGTGGGAATTGCTGGCCCGTATAAGGGTGGCTAAATAATTGGTTGGCCTACCCCCACGCCATTGTCATTGAGTAAAACAGCAGTGGCATGAAGCCTGGTGATGCATTTACTATTCGCAACGAGGAACGATGATGGCTTTGGTGATCAATTCGTGCAATAAAGTCTACAGTAGTGGTTCCCAGCGTGGAATTCCTGTTATTATCTAGGTGCATTTTGGGTTGGGCATCTGCACTTCATACATGCATGCTTATTTACCTGTCTGCTATATTATAATAAATTTGTCTGTCTCCTTGAATATAAACTGTACTGAGTGTTATATGGTATGTGTTGCGGTGAATTTTGTACCGTGAGATTAGTTAGAAAGTTAAAGTGTTTTACTTTTGGGCCTTAGCTCATGGCATTCGTGCCACAGGTGAGGACGAGTTCTTAGAGGAAGTCAACCCCGAGGGAGAAGAAGATTTGGAAGAACAAGGTGAATTCTAAGAGTACATGGATCCAGCTGATGCATTCTGAGGAGTTGAAACCACTTCTTTCGTTTTTATATTCAGATTTCTCGTGCTTAGTTTAATTTTTGAAATTTCTTGGTGGAACTGTAATACTTATGAACTATTGAACGGTTCAGAACTCGTTTATAATCTTAATAACTAATGTATGTAATATGAATGAATGGCTAGAATTGTTGGAATGCGAAAAAAAAATTAAGATCCGGTGCCGTGATCGTAAAAAACGGCGCATGTGTTTTTTATGAAAAACGATAACAATAAACTGCGATATTATGATTAAATATACCTTCAAAAAACTTGAACAAGTTTCTTTCATGCAGAACAACGATCCGAGATGACCCAATGATCTTTTCACGTATATCCCGACGCACACGACAATCCCAGCGAGTGGGCACCGATCCGAATCTTCGTGTTTTTCTCCTTTTGGTTTCTATCTCATACCTCTCCCTCAAAGAAAAAATGAATTCACAATAGGAGAGTGAAGGGGGCGGCGGCTAGGGATAGGGATTAGGTTAGTTTTAGGCTCCTTGTGATATATTTTAATATATCACTTGAGATATCCTTGGAAACTATATCTCTCTTTCCTGAAACCAAGGAGAAGATATATTTTTCCATAAAATAACCTCATATCCCCTATTAGGGCCGGCCACCTAGGGAGTCATCCCTAGGTGTGCCAAATTCCAATACCGCCCTCCATTATTTAACTTAATCCCTGAATGTTTCCAGCGGCAAAATCGACATTCAAATTATATTAAATAATTATCGAAACCGATAGAAAAAAGTATCCGTGCGTATAAAGGGTTACGTGAGGGATCACGAGGAAGTATAGGACTCGGGCTAACCGTATGAGAAAACTGGATATCCCTAACTCTATCCCTGAGTTAGATCTTTTCTCGCACGAATCAAAACTTATTCCACTAAAGGTCCTGACTGAACTCCCGGCCCAAACTCAAATTATGTCTTGAGTTTCCAATTATCAAATGCACTTAATTCTCCCCACGTTTAGGATATGGATTCCTGATAAATAAATTAGGTTACTGACAACCCGATTTAATTATCCTCTTCTCCTCGCAACCGCACCTCTTAAACTTTTGATATGCCGGATCCGGAGACCCACTGTATAGATTTGGCATAATCAAACCTATAAGTAAAGCACACGAGGGGGAACTCCTTAACCTAAATTCGGACATGGTTTCCGTCAGCAGATTATCGATCATCGGACAAACAACGCCAGAACCCAACTCATCGGTATTGTTGATCTCATTGAGAAAATCTCAACCA
>JAULJZ010217730.1:0-18043 GCA_032270985.1 Heliamphora pulchella | reverse complement strand
TACCTGTATAATCTGTTAGAACCTATGACCCGATCTTCTGTGCAGCATGCACCGAGTCAAATACTGGACAGAATATATGGACTATTCATTCATTCATCACAAATATAAATATGAAACCACGAATGCAAAAACATATTAAATGTTTCTCATTAATATGCTAGGGATCAAGAAAAAAACTTAAAAGACATGGCTTTTCAGTATACATTCATAACACTTTTGGCCCATGATTTTAAAATTCAAGAATTATTAAATACAAAAATTATTTAGTTAAAAAAAGGGAAGCTTCAAGTGACCTGCCACCTTGGGTGGTGTGCCAAAAAAGTGCAAAAAGTATACTTTTTGTATTTTCGGTGGATTTGCATTGTGAACATGCAAACTTATATTGCATTTAAACTTTTTCAGTATAAATAGAGCAGTATCGGATAGTTTTAATATTTTTATATTTTACAAAATTAATTCTAAAGTAAAAGATAAATTTTAGAAAATTAAGTCTTATAAAATAGTCGCCTTTTGTGTCAAAATATTTTCCCGGGTATCTTGAACACTTTTCTGCTTAATTTTAGCTGAAAGAGTTTTAATCAGCTAAAATCTTTCCAACACTTCATCATTAGCCAAGTGACAACACACTAGTCTGTTAGGCTATAATCGTGAAAAAGTCCCTAAACCTATTCTAATTAATTACTAAACAAACCCTAGGTAATTACACCTCATGTCCTTTCTCAAATTTATAAATAGAAGACCAAATCCACCCTTCCCCTCCTATAAATTTTGGCAAAGAGGGACAGAATAGAGAGAGAGAGAGAGAGTCTCCAAGAAAGAAGAAGAAGAAGAAGAAGAAGAAGAAGAAGAAGAAGAAGAAGAAGGAAAGGAATTGAGTTGCCACCGAGCCGAGATATGGAGTTCTCCATTGATCTTGTTCCGAGAGCTCCGCTTATCTCTATGCCATCTTATCGCTTTGCACCGGCTGAGTTGCGAGAACTTAAGGTGCAGTTGCAAGAGTTGCTTGACAAGGGGTTTATACGGCTGAGTACGTCGCCGTCGGGAGCTCCAGCGCTTTTTGCGAAGAAGAAGGATGGTTCGTTGAGGATGTGTATAGACTATAGGAAGTTGAACCAGGTAACGATGAAGAACAAGTATCCGATGCCGAGGATTGACGACTTGTTTGACTAGTTGAAGGGGTCCTGTTGCTTTTCAAAGATTGACTTGAGGTCAGGGTATCATCAGCTGAGGATTAGGGACGAGGACATAGCGAAAATCGCCTTTCGGACTCGTTATGGTCACTACGAGTTTCTGGTGATGTCGTTCGGTCTGACGAACGCTCCAGCTACATTTATGGGTATGATGAACCGTATCTTCCACCCTTATCTGGACAGTTTCGTAGTCGTGTTCGTGGATGACATTCTGGTTTATTCACCCATGAGGGAGATGCACAAGGAGCATCTGCATGTTGTCTTAGAGCTTCTTAGAGAACATCGCTTGTATGCAAAGTTCGAGAAGTGTGAGTTCTGGATGACAGAGGTGAGATTACTTAGACACGTGGTGTCAAAGGATGGGGTATCAGTGGACTCGTCAAACACTGATGCAGTGACAGATTGGCAGTGATCAAAGAACATTTTTGAGATCCGTAGTTTTCTGGGTTTAGCGGGCTATTATCGGTGGTTTGCGAAGGACTTCTCTAGGCATGCAGCACTGATGACGCGTTTGACGCAGAAGGAAGTCACGTTTGTGTGGAGTGAGTCCTGTGAGTCAGCTTTCTAGGAGCTAAAGAGGAGATTGACCAGTGCACCAGTGCTGATTATTCCTGAGCGAGGTTTGGGTTATACAGTGTGCTGCGACGCTTCACATGAGGGTTTGGGTTGCGTTCTTATGCAGGAAGGCAATGTTGTAGCTTATGGATCTCGACAGTTGAAGACACACGAGAGGAACTACCCGACACATGATCTGGAGTTAGTAGCTGTGGTCTTTGCTTTGAAGACATGCCGTCACTATCTTTATGGTAAGCGTTTCAAGGTCTTCTCTAATCACAAGAGCCTAAAGTACTTATTTTCATAGAAGGACTTGAATCTTCGCCAGCAAAGATGGATGGAGCTGTTGGAGGACTACGACTTTGAGTTGTAGTACCATCCGGGTAAGAAAAATGTCGTAGCTGATGCGCTTAGCAGGAGATCTCATGGTTCGTTAGCTTCTGTGGCTATACGAGAATGGGGCATGTTGGGAGATGTTGGGGAGTTTGATCTACGTCTCTGGGAGATAGAGGGAGGTGTGACCTTGTATTCAGTAGCTTCACAGCCCGCATTAGTTGCATGCGTGTTAGAGGCTCAGAGGTCAGATCAGGAGGCTCAGATGATACGGGACCGCATTGCCAGTGGGACAGACACAGCTAGATGGGTGATGGGTTTAGATCAGAGTTTGAGGTTGTCAGGGCGATTGTTTGTGCCAGAGGCGTGCCGTGCTGAGGTGCTACATGAGTTTCATCACTCACGTCTTGCAGTGCATCCTAGAGACACGAAGATGTACCACGATCTACGCCGTCAGTTCTGGTGGACGGGAATGAAGAAGGATGTGCTCCGATTCGTTTCTCGATGCTTTACTTGTCAGCAAGTAAAGGTGGAGCACCAGAGACCGGTGAGATTGTTACTGCCATTGCCTATCTCTGAGTGGAAGTAGGAGAATATCACTATGGATTTTGTTTCAGGACTTCCACGCTTGCCGAAGGGACATGATGCTGTTTGGGTTATAGTGGATAGATTGACGAAGTCTGCACATTTTCTTCCCATTCGTGTGAAGGATTCAGTGGACTGACTGAGCAGATTGTACATTTAGGAGATAGTTCGACTACACAGAGTACCTGTGACTATCGTTTCTGATCGAGACCTGCGCTTTACATCGCGCTTTTGGCAGAGTCTTCAGGTGGCTTTGGGGACAAGCTTGACTTTTAGTACAGTTTTTCATCCTCAGACCGACGGTCAGTCTAAGAGGACCATCCAGATTTTGGAGGACATGTTGAGAGCTTGTGTGCTTAATTTTTGGGGTTCTTAGGAGGATCATCTTTCATTGGCAGAGTTTGCATACAACAACAGTTACTAGTCCAGTATTGGAATGACACCGTATGAGGCTCTATATGGTAGGCCGTGTAGATCACCTGTTTGTTGGACAGAGGTGGGAGAGACTGCTATTTTGGGACCCGATCAAGTGCGGGAAACAACAAAGAAGATTGCAGTGATTCGTCAGCACCTAGTGATAGCACAGAGTCGCCAGAAGAGTAATACTGATCAAAGGAGGAGACCGTAAGAGTTTGCCGCGGGGGATCATGTGTTTCTGAAGGTCTCACCACGCAGAGGGTTGATGAGATTTGGTCGTAGCGGGAAGCTATCACCACGTTTTATTGGACCGTTTGAGATCCCAAAAAGGATTGGGGTGGTAGCATACTGTCTGGCTTTGCCACCTCAGTTAGCATCGGTACATAACGTGTTTCACGTTTTCATGCTTCGGAGGTATGAGTCGGATCTCTTACATGTTCTGGATTGGACTGAGCTGAGAGTTGCTGAGGATGTCACGTATGAGGAGCGCCTGGTGAAGATTCTGGATAGAAAGGAGTAGGTGTTGTGGGGGAGAACGAGTGTGTATGTCAAGGTTCTGTGGCTTCATCACGGGGTTGAAGAAGCGACATGGGAGCTTGAATCTGGGGTTCGTGAGAGATATCCAGAGCTGTTCACCTCGTGACTTATAATGTATTTTGGGGGCAAAATTCCTTAAGGGGAGAGAGTTGTGAGACCCGGACCCGTGTTATTTTTGCGATATATATATGTTTGACATGTTCCTTTCAAGATATGTATGTCCTTGTTGCATGGTTTATGTTTTAAGCCGTAGAGCATGCTTTGTATAGGTGTTATACGTGTTATGCATGCGGGAGTTTGGCTTAGTTTCTAAGTCTGGTTTTTCTCCCAGCGATGACCGCTCGAGCAGTGGGTACGCGCTCGAGCGGGCTGGTGCCAACATTTAGGTCGGTGAGACGAGCGCTCGAGCGGTGGTGGGGCAGAGATGTATATTTGGCATTTTCCAACGCTTTTTGCCTTAACGTGTGTATATATGTTTTGATACATGTTTTAGTGAAACTGAGCATAAGGGGTTGCTTCCCGATGTTGTAAGGAGTTTCAGTGTGAATTTCAAAAATTTTTAAAAAAAAGATATTTTGGAGTCCTATAAATATCTAGTGTTAGATATTTTCAAAATATATTTTCAAAACTTAGCGACTAAGTTTTCTTTTTCTCTCTACCTTCTCTCTAACTTCTCGGGGGCCCGGGGCTCGATTTTTAATGATCCAACAGCAGATCCTTGCTATTGGCTTTGTGGTCTACGCATCCATCCGGACGGAATTTGATTTCAACGAAGCTCGAATTTGTACGTAGATTGAGGCGTCAGGTTTTTGACCCAACGAGGTAGGATTCTAGATTCCACTGCTATATAAGGGTGATATATGTAATTATATGTTGTTTCACCGTGTAAAAATGCATGAAAAGTTGGTCTATGGGTGGTTTAGGGGTGTTTGAAAGTTTTGAGGCTTAGAACACTCAAGAATAGGAAAATCTAGGTTTTTCTAGGGTGGTAGCTTGCTTGAGCGCCCAAAGTCCGCTCGAGCAGACTAGCTGCGCAGGGCCATTTTGTTTTGATGTTATCTCCCTCATCCGAACTTGGAATTAGGTCGTTCTTATACTCAAATTGAAGCCCCGGAAGTCGTTTTTTCAATGACACCTCTCTCAAAACAAAATTCTTTTTGTAGAAAATGTTATGATCAAAATAGTGAGGGTATGTCAAAGTTTCTTAACCGTTTTTCATCCGTTTTTGGCCAAATGTCAGGTTTTATGTTTAAACCTTGTTTGTTTGGGTAAAAGGCATATTTTATGCTTTTCTTGGTTTATTACATGATATGACTTGTGCATGTATGGTTTTCAAAGGTGATTTTGAAAATGGTGGTTTTGATAAAAATGTCAGCATTTAATGTTTTAGAGGTTTAGAGCCAACCTTTGGGGTTGAGACTCAGTTTTTAAACGTTTTGGTTGGAAATGGGGAAAAATATTTTGAAATGTTTTATTTGATTTCCATGTTGATGGATGGATCTATATATACGTGTATAATATATATTTGTGAAATGGTTCAATTTTTTAGAATGATTATTTAGATGTGTCGGGATGACGTGTATTTGGCACGAGTAGCCTTTGGTGAAAGTCCGAAAACGTGCGCAGCGTAGGTACCTTTGTTATCCTTCGGGTAGTTCCCGTAAAGAAGGTCGATTTGGGTGCTTTTATCCCTTGGGTTGTCGGGCCTGTAAAGTTAGCATTTTTTGTCGTGGTGCTCCGTATAGAACTTGTCATTACTTAGTAGGTCTTAAATGATTCAGGACTAGGTAATGGGCAGGAGTCTATAGTTGTTACCTCTGTCCCCTTGTGATGGAGTCAGTACACAAGATTAAATCATCTTTTTCTGTGATGGTACATTCCGCGAGGGAATAATATTTTGATTACTGTTTTTTCTTAACTGTGGTTGATCATTTGCATTAGTTGCAATACCTGATTTGAAGGATGAAAACATGAATTTTATGAAATAAAACTATTTTGAGAGACTTGTGTAGTCTGATAGGAAAGCTTGGGGTTTGTGGAAAACTGTTTTGGGTTCTGTGGTTGAGTTTAGCTCCCACTCTATATGATTGCATATTTCCTTTACTTTACAGCTTATTATCTATTTCTATTGGGCTTCGGCTCACGTGTGGGATTTTCTGTAAAAATATTTTTAGGTGAGGATGCGGTTGAGGAGTAGCTCTGGTGGTGCCCGCGGTGGCAGAAGACTTTTATAGTTTTTCTTTTTGGTATGCCTGTTCCTGAAGGCAGGTTGTGTACGCCATAAGGCGATATATTGTATGCATGTTGGAACTGTATGCTCTTTATTTATTAGAGATATTTTTTGTGTGGTATTCTATTGATTTCAACAGGCAGTTTGAATACATGAAAACCTGTATTTTCATAAAAAATGGTGTTCGGTGGATTTTCACGGGACCCCGGGTTTTGGAGTGTGACAACACCCCTCTCCGTGACTTCAGTCGGCAGGACCTCATAATCCAATCAACTAAAAAACCACTAGAGGAGAGCAGTCGAGTGAGCCCCATAACCCAATCGACAGAAAGGCCACCACACGACCACAAAAACAACAAAACGCCCCCAAGGAATAAGAAATATGATAAAAGGGGTCCAAAAAGGATGAAAAATAACATTTTCTAAAATATTCGGCCAAAAACGGGTGAAAAACGGTTATGAAATTTTGACATACCCTCACTATTTTGGTCATAACTTTTTCTACAAAAAGAATTTTATTGTGTGAGAGGTGCCATTGGAAAGAAGACTCCAAGGGCTTCAGTTTGAATATAAAAATGACTCAATTCGGAGTCCGAATGAGGGAGATATGACCAAAAAAATGACTCTGTGCAACCAGTCTGCTCGAGCGAACATCAAGTGCTCGAGCGAGCAGGCACCCGAGAAAAACCCAAATTTTTCTTGTTTTGAGTTGTAAGCCCCAAAACTCCTTCTCTTCTCAAACAACCATCTCAATCTCGAAATGAAGCCTCCAAACACTTTCTCGACACTCTCGGACATACCCAAGCCCAAGCCTACCACAAAACCAAAAAAAAAAGACACTCAAAACCTGATTCCATCCAACCAAAATCAACAAAAAATGGTTTTGAACCAAAAATCCAATTTATCGAAACAGAAAATGATTTTTTATGCATTTTTAATGGGTATAAACACACACGATTACACGTAACACCCTTATAAGACATGAGAGTCTAGGATCCTACCTCGTTGAGTTAAAAACTCAACGCCTCGATCCACGTGTAAAAATGAACATTGTCGAATAAAAATTCTGTCCGGATGGATGCGTAGCCCACCACGAGGAGACTGAGAATCTGCTATTGGATTGTCAAAAATCGAGCCCCGAGCCCCCAAGAAGTTAGAGAGAAGGCAGAGAGAAAAAGAAAAAACTTAGCTGAGAAGTTTTGAAAATATTTTCTCAAAATATCTAACGTGAGATATTAATAGGTCACGAAAATATATTCTTTTTTTAAAATAATTCGCACCACAACGCTCAACAGTTCTGGGAACCAACCCCACATGCATATCTAAACCCGAACATGCATAAAAATACATACAAACATGCTGCAAAGAAAACGATAAACACGCGTTGAAAAATGCCAAAAATAGAAAATGGGTCAGGGTCTCACACTTTCTCCTCCTCATTTTCATTGATATAGAGAGAGAAGGATCAGATTTAAGTCTCTTAAGTGTTCATCAAAGCCTTGGAGAGAAAAAGAATAAGAAAGAAGGAGGGTTCAAGAGAATGGGTATTTGAAGACCAAGGAGCATAAAGCCAAATCCTATAAGCCAATTTTCACTTTTTTGGCCCTAAAAAATGTAAGTAAACTCCTTAAAACCCTTTGTCATTCTCTTACAAAATATTCCTCAACCCATCTCTATAAACGCATCTAAGAATAAGAAACAAAATTTCACACAAAAAGGCATTGTGATGGTAGAATAGGGGCTGCTCATGTTTGATCTATTGTTGGATATGTTTGCATGTGATTATTTTTGGGTTTTATAGCTTGTATAGGTTTTCCAACTTGGATATATATGTATAGATCACATGCATGTAAGAAAAATAAACTAAATCTAAACATATCTTGTGCTAAGGCACCAAATTCCTAAAGGGTTTGATTTTCTGGGTGTTCCAACTTTTTGCCACGAACTTTGAATTGTCATAAATAATTGTCGAAAATTGATCTAAGTGTGAATTTTATGTCCAAATCTAGCTTTCGAAGTTATCATTCATACAAAATTGGTTTAAAGTGATTTCATTTGGTAGAACTAGAGATATTCCATTTCTACTAAAGAATGTTAGATTATAATCACCCTAATTTGCAGAGAAGAAAATCCTAGGTTAGAATGAGAACCGAGCTTAGGTCAAAACGTGAAACTTGTAGAAAATATGTTTAGCTTGCTGTCCATCAAAATTGAGCCTAAAATATGAAGTCTGGGTAGGTCAAAACCCTTCTCAAAGTCACTGTTGCAATTTTGTGACTAACAGATCTCTTTGTCACATGTTTTTGAACGACTAAAAACCTATGTTTTCAATGGCCAAATCCAACGGTGATTTTTATGTAAAATGTAGCTAACATCTTAAACTATTTACTGACCAACAATTAGCCCTAGATACCCTCAGATGATTCCCGAAAAGGCCTATGCATTCTCTGTTGAAAACAAGTTCTGCTGATTGAACGAATTTTATAAAATAGCCAAAATCATCAACTTGTTCCAAACAACTAGCTTTAGTACAAAATATGAAACTTGTAGGGAACACCTTAAAATAGAACATATCCAAAAATTAGACCCATAGAATTTGATTTGATTCCCCAAAGCCGAGACCAACTGAGGCCCAAATTCTATACTTTTCTCTGTAAAGTGCTAAATTATTTTCTTTAAAATGATATAAATAACCCATTTACCGTAGGATCTGATCTTAGTATTAAACATGAAAGTTGTTGAAAATATTTGTATCTAAATGGTGTCCAAAAATCAGAACTTAACTCCATGTCTAGGTGATAGTATGTGTGTGATCCTAAGAGGGGGGGTGACTTAGATATTTAAAAAATTTTAGTTTAAATATTCAAATATAGATATACAACTTTTTAATTCTCAAGTATATATTCGAATATACACATCATTCACATACGACCCGCATGCTATCACGTTCATGTTATTAAAACATCTAAACACATGCAGTCAAGTACACGCAATCAACCTCACACGGGATACACCCTCTTCCCATGGCTCTAGGTATTCGAACCTAGAGCTCTGATAACAAGCTGTCACGCCCCAAACTCTGGGTCACGTAAAACACCCACAAACAACCAAATATAACACCTAACCCGAGAATACACTCTCAGATTAAACCATACATGCATTGTATATAATCGCCAAACGGGTTACATTACACGGCCCCAACGCCGAAAAACATGTTATCGCATACATGTTCAAAACTAGTAAAAAGGAAGACTACAGCTCTTCCACCCCTCCAGCAACGCCGGATCAATCTGCGTGACCAGTACCTGAAGAAAATCAAAATCTCACACCGTGAGCCAAAGCTCAGTAGAAACTAGACAAGCATGTAGTATAAGCTAAACATACTAGGAAAACGATGTGCAGTTTTAGACTCTCTTTCGAGCCTTAAAACAGTTTGGAAACAGCTTTAGATCTCGACTCACCAGAGCCAATAAGACAGTTTGAAAACACGACTCGCACGAGCCCCAAAGATAATAGATATATATGTACATACAGCACACGAATATATATCTAAGCCAGCTCTACCAAGCCCCAACAAGCTACTCATTCAACATATGCACTACGCTCAACACACTATGAGCAACACACCCAACAAATAACAGATATGCATCACACGCACTATCTTTAAGATCACGTTCCATCCTTGAAACTATGCATATCATCCTAACAGATATCATGCCACAGGTAAGGGAAAGCAGGTAAAGGTAACAACTATAGACTCCTGCCTATTACCCTAGACCCGAGTCACACAGACTGGCTTGGTAATGACAAGTTCTATATGATGTTACGACAACACAAACCACTTAGTTTACAGGTTCACAACCCGAGGGTACTAAGCACCCACACAACGCCATTCACGGAGACAACCGACTTCTTTATGAATTTCCACAACCGTTGGATGAAGCTAACCAGCACACTTCTTTACGAATTTCCACAACTGTTGGACGAAGCTAACCAAACCACGTTTACGGAAATTAACCCAAGGGACCGTAGCAAACCCAGACTACACAAGGATCTTCTTGGGCTTTCACTGAAGGACCCCGCCTTATCTATCATCGTCAGGACCACGTTTTCGTACTTTAGACACTCACACACACACGGCTTTAGGACCACGTTTCCATCCTTCAGACACTCACACACACGCATCATCAGGATCACATTTTTGTCCCTCTGATACTCGCACACAAGTGCATCGTTAGGACCCACATTTTCGTCCACCTGATTTACGCACACGCACACACACATGCCTCGTTAGCCAGAGCTAACATCGGACCACATTTCCGTCCTTCGTTAGCCAAGGCTAACATATCATCGAACCACACATGGTCATCTATCACATTTCATACATCTATGCATAACCTAACTAGGAATTAAATGCATAAACCCACGTACTATCGCTACGTTTCACAACCACGTCACATGCAACCCAATATCACGTAAGACCTTCTTTTTGTCTTACATCATGCATAAATAAACGAGAATTATAAATGCAGTAAACCAGTTACAAAGCACGTAGCTATATATAACCTCACATCGCGATGCCACCCGTCACATAACCCGACATCCACAAAACCACGCCTAACCCAAAGGCTAACACCACTCGAGCGCTCGAACGTCTAACCACCGTTCGAGTGGTCCCCAACCGACATAACACACTGCCACAACCACGCTCGAGCGCACAACCACCGCTCGAGCGGTCCCCTACTAACATACATCTCTACGACCACCTCGCTCGAGCGGACGACCACTGCTCGAGCGGTCACCCACCTACTCAACTCTCGGCCACCAGCCCGCTCGAGCACATAATCACCGCTCGAGCGATCAACGCTGAGGAGAAACCCAAACCAAGATCCCAACCAGCAAAACACTATCACCCAACACGGCCAACCCGGACCTACACAAGCCCAACACGGCAACGTGAACCCACACACAAGCTCACACAAGTCCACGACACCCCAAGAAACAAGAAACTTAGTAAAAAGGGTCCACAAGGATGAAAAATAACCTTTTTCCAACATTCGGCCAAAAATGGGTGAAAAATGGTTTGGAAATCTTCACATACCTTCACTCTTTTGTTCATAACTTTTTCTACAAAAGGAATTTTAAGATGAGAGAGGTGTCATTGGAAAGAAGACTTCTGGGGCTTCGATTTGAGTACAAGAACGACCCAATTCTGAGTCCGAATGAAGGAGATAACATCAAAATAAAATGGCCTAGCGTAGCCAGTCCGCTCGAGCGGACATCGGGCACTCGAGCGAGCTACCACCCGAGAAAAACCCAAATTTTTTGTTCTTGAGTGTTCTAAGCCCCCAAACACTCAAACACACACAAACCACCATCTCAACCACAAATCTAAGCCTCCAAAAACCTTCTCGACACCCTTGGACGTGCCCAAACCCGGAACCACCACAAAACCTCGAAGGA
The DNA here is from genome assembly GCA_032270985.1 of Heliamphora pulchella. Lineage (NCBI taxonomy): Eukaryota > Viridiplantae > Streptophyta > Magnoliopsida > Ericales > Sarraceniaceae > Heliamphora > Heliamphora pulchella. The sequence continues at coordinate 6,734 of JAULJZ010217730.1, read as the reverse complement.
AAACTCCAAAACCCGATTCCATCCACCGAAATCGCCAAAAAATGAATTTCAACCCAAAAACCTAACTTGAACATAAATTCAGATCTACAGCAATCTAATCTTTAAAAACACACACGATTACACGTAGCACCCTTATAAGACATGAGAGTCTAGGATCCTACCTCGGTGAGTTAAAAACTCGACATCTCGAACCACGTGCAAAATTAAGCCTCGCCGAAATAAAATTTCGTCTGAATGAACGCGTAACCCACCATGCCAAAAGCAAGTATCCGCTGTTGGATCGTTGAAAATTGAGCCCCGGGCCCGCTAGAACTTAGAGAGAAGGCAGAGAGAAATCGGGAAGCTTGTTGGAGAAGTTTTGAAAAATATCTTTATGAAAATATCTAACTCCAGATATTTATAGGCCTCTAAAATATTTTTTTTTGAAATTTTTTAAAATTCACACCGCAACGTCCCATGGCCCCGGGAACCTATCCCGCATGCATATCTAACCCCGATCATGTATCAAAAGCACGTAAAAATATGAAAAACTGAAAACACAAAACGCGCGTCAAAAGACGCCGAAAAAGAAAACTGGTCAGGGTCTCACAACTCTACCCCACTTAAAGTAATTTCGTCCCCGAAATTCAGCTCAAAATCAAAGACAGCAAACTGTCGATCACAATCGACACAGCATACGAGATGGTTAGCTAAACCACTCCTAGGATATAGTCAAACAAGGTCGGGCATCCTAAACAATGGCCAACTATCTCGAGACACGGGTCTACAACTCACCCCAACCTCACATCATCACCAACTACTGCCTCAACAACACAGCGTTCACAGAAACCATCATCAACTCCTAGACAGATGCAAAGAAGAAACTGACCCAAGGCCTGCATACTCAGAAAGAACCTCTGCTCGCTGAAGACATATCAGCATCATCCGGCACAACCGGTGCCTTGGAAGAATTGGGAGCTATAAGGGCATACGCCCGTGGCAATGCCGCTCTGCCCTGTTCACCATAACTCGGCGCTATCGGTTGCCGTACCGACTGAACTGACGTACCCCTCCTAGACATTCGGGAAGTCTGGACTGCTGGATGCTGTTGTTGATCCCGCACATATGAACCCTCTGGTGTGCCTACTGTACTCGACGCATCCTCTCTCTAGGGACAAGTCCTGCAAATGTGTCCCGTCTGACCACACCCATAGCAAACTGGCGGTTCCCTGCCCGGCGACTGCATTGGTGCCAAACTCTGGGACTTCTTCGGCTACAAGCAATCTGCCACACGATGCCCAGGTTGCCTGCATCGATAACAAATCATCTCCCTTTCCTCCGGCCTTCCCGTTGAGACTACGGGAGGTGAGGAGACTGAAACCTGTGGATGGTACGACCCTATAGGATACGAACTCGGACTAGATGTCTGTTGACGCTTATCACTGCGCCCCCGGGACCGTGCACGTCCCCCTTCCTGCTGACTCCTACTGTCTCTGTCTCTGTGTGTCTCGTTCAGAGTGTCCTCCACCTTCATGGCGGTCTCCACCAACTCTGTAAAAACATGCATCCTGAAAGCTGCCACTCGATCTCTGATAGCAGGCCTCAAACCCCTCTCAAACCTCTTCGTGCAGAACTCATCATTGGGTACGATCTCCTGTGCCAATCGAGATAGGCTAGTAAAATCAGCCTCATACTCAATCACTGTCATCGTCTCCTGAGTCAGGAAAAGAAAGTCCTCTCTATACCTATCCCTCAGCGTCGCAGTAAAGTATTTCTCCAGAAATACCTTCGTGAACGCCTCCCAAGTGCCTCCAACGGTAGTCCTGGAAAACTTCCACCACATGTGAGCACTCCCCCTCAGCTGGAAGGCAGCAAAAGAAACTCTCATATCATCTTCCTCTATCTAAAGCGTGTCCAAGATCCTGGTGACTAGCTCAAGTCATTCCGTGGCTACCGTGGGTTTGGGATCCCCAGAAAAGGTAGGAGGGTCTAGACGTCAAAACTCGCGCATTGCAACCGTCGTCCTCGATTTAGGTACACTCTCTCTTCCCGTAGAGGCCTCAGCCAGCTGCCAGATGGAATCGACCATCTCACGCAATAGAACTCCATCAACAGGTCCTTGGGGTGCATTTACATCCCCAATATTTGGGACTGGAATGTCCCTTCAGCCAAAACCACAGCCACGGCCTCGACCACGACCTCGTCCTCCCGGCGTGGACATCGCGTCTATATGAACGGAATGACAGAACATAAGAAGCCGCACATAAGCATAAACCACATAAGCATGCTAACACATAAGCACATTGGTTCATGCTAATCAAACCCCACATACCGAGGAGAACCAACAAGAATAACACGTCAATCTAGACAACCAACTCGGATTCCCTACTAGAAATCACGTCAGCTAAACGCGTTTCTAACTTGACTACCAAGTTTGTTAATCCAAACGCCTAAAGGTAGGACTGATCAATCTCACAATTCAACTCCCATGCTCACATATACACATCATTCACATATGACCCGCATGTTGTCACGTTCATGTTATTAAAACATCTAAACACATGCAGTCAAGCACATGCAATCAACCTCACACGGGATACACCCTATTCCCACGTCTCTAGGTATTCGAACCCAGAACTCTAATACCAAGCTGTCACACCCCAAACTCCGGGTCACGTGAAACACCCATAAATAACCAAATATAACACCCAACCCGAGAATACACTCTCAAATTAAATCATATATGCACTGTATATAATCGCTAAACGGCTTACATTACACGGTCCCAACGCCGAAAAATATGTTATCACATACATGTTCAAAACTAGCAAAAAGGAAGACTACAGCTCTTCCATCCCTCCAGCAACCCCGGATCAACCTACGTGACCGGTACCTGAAGAAAATCAAAATCTCACACCGTCAGCCAAAGCTCAGCATAAACTAGACAAGCATGCAGTATAAGCTAAACATGCTAGGAAAACGATGTGCAGTTTTAGACTCTCTTTCAAGCCTTAAAACAGTTTGAAAACAATTTTAAATCACGACTCACCAGAGCCAATAAAATAGTTTGAAAACACGACTCGCACGAGCCCCAAAGATAACAGATATATATGTACATACAGTACACGAATGTATATCTAAGCCGGCTCTACTAAGCCCTAACAAGCTACTCATTCAACACATGCACTACGCTCAACACACTATGAGCAACACACCCAACACATAACAGATATGCATCACACGCACTATCTTTAAGATCACGTTTCATCCTTAAAACTAGGCATATCATCCTAATAGATGTCATGTCACAGTTAAGGAAAAGCAGGCAAAGGTAACAACTATAGACTCCTGCCCATTACCCTAGACCCGAGTCACACAGACTGGCTTGGTAATGGCAAGTTCTATACGATGTTACGACAACACAAACCACTTAGTTTACAGGTTCACAACCCGAGGGTACTAAGCACCCACACAACGCCATTCACGGAGGCAACCGACTTCTTTACGAATTTTCACAACCATTGGACGAAGCTTACCAACAAACTTCTTTACGAATTTCCACAACCGTTGGACGAAGCTAACCAAACCACGTTTACGAGAATTAACCCGAGGGACCGTAGCAAACCCATACAACACAAGGATCTTCTCGGGCTTTCACCGAAGGACCTTCGCCGCATCTATCATCGTCCGAACCACATTTTTACCCCTCAGACACTCACACACACACGTCTTTAGGACCACGTTTCCATCCTTCAGACACTCACACACACGCATCATCAGGACCACGTTTCCGTCCCTCTGATACTCGCACACAAGTGCACCGTTAGGACCACGTTTCCGTCCACCCGATTTATGCACACGCACACACACATGCCTCGTTAGCCAGAGCTAACATCGGACCACATTTCCGTCCTTCGTTAGCCAAGGCTAACATATCATCGAACCACACATGTTCATCTATCACATTTCATACATCTATGCATAACCTTGTTAGGGTTGGTATACTGAAAACCATATTTTTAGTATTTAATTTTATTGTAATAAAATTAATTTTCCAACTTATGAGAATCTTTATGAGCAATGTATGTGTATCATTTCTTTGATATGCATGGATGTCCGATGTTCTGTATAGTATTTAATCTGGTGTGTAGAGTACAGCTTGTACACAGAAGATCAGATTTTAGGTTCTTGCAGAATATTAGTTTTATGTTCACAGTTGAGATGAAAATTAACATACCATTGGTATGACTGTGGTATGGAGTTTTAGTAGGCCTGTCTTGGTTATGGGGAACAGATAATAGCGTCGTCTATTATTCTGACTCTCTGTGCCAGTACACTTTGTGTGTATTGAACAGGACATTTTGGGTAATTAATTTAGTACTGACTACTGACTATATAAATTAATTCACACCCCAAAGTTATTATGAATAGTGCTTATCCTCTTAATCCTGAAATAATTATTAATTTGCATATATTTAATATTCGTTATTTTAATTCATTAGAATGTGCGATCTTATATGGGTCTATATTCCTAGAGAGTTAGATAGCGGTATTATTTATATGGTAAATATTAATTATTGACGGAATCCGCATCCCAAAAGATCGGGATTGATGATACCCCCTTAAGGATGCTTATAAGTTTTGACCGAGCCAAACCCTGCAGGTGAATTTAATTATCCGGCGGTCAAATAAGTTAAGCGAAAGGGCTTAAGGAATATCAAGATGCCGATTAAATTAAATTTTGAGTAATTAAATTAATTAGCGGGTATCGAAAATCTTAATGTAGGGAGAAATGATAAGCATTTAATAATAGGAGCTCAATGCAAGAAGATCTTGAGATTATAGGTCAGAGTGCAATTACAGTTCTTTAGTTGTGTGAACTGTAATTCAGTATTTTATGAAAATTACAGAAATCGCTACTGGTTTTTCATAATTGCAAATACTACTATGCGTCATTCTTTAATTATAGAAACCGCTGGTAGGTGTTTGATTTTCACTGGAAGTCTTACTCATAATTACTCCCTAAGTCCCTACTGTAGCCCTATATGTACGCGGGTAGGTTAAACCAGTTTGAGATTGATATAATTGATAGTTCAGATATCTCATATATTATTATGATATTATTTTTATTTTTCAAGACTTAAATATATCGAGGTTCTATAGGTACAAGTTCTCGGAGGATCGCAGCCCACACTACGTTCGAAGATCGCGTGAGAGAATACAGTAGAAGATCTGACTGGAGTTTCAACTTAGAATCAAGTCGTAGTTGAATATTAGATCGACAAGAGGTATTCTTCTAAATTAACTTTGGTTGCAAAGGTTTTATTTTGATCGTTCTTCGTCAAAATTTTTATCTGGAGCCCGTTTCGGTGTTTGCCCGTCCAGTTAATTTTTTTACCGAAAATCGTTTTACAAAAACAATTATCTTGGCAGTATTGCCTCCAAAAAATTGGTATCATAGCCATTTTTTTTTGTTTACGGTTATCAGTGCCGGGTAGATTTAGAACTGTTTCTAACTTTGTTTTGCAGGCATTCTAATCCCTATTTTATGATCATCATTTATTTTCATGTTTGATTGAACGCGTGGATGATGATTATTTAATTAATTTTTTGATCACGGGGGTTGACGGTGTTAGATTAATTAATTTTAGATCGAATGTGAGCCTACAGGACATAGATTTTGATGAAAAAAATTTATGTTCTTTAAGTTTTCTTTTTCAAGTTTATTAGAAAAAAAATTAAAAATAGGTTGAATATGTCCCAGAACACGAAGAATGAAGGTGGCACTGGCAGTGGTTCGGATTTTTACAGGCCACGGATCGCGCAGTGGTTTTTTCTGGCGGCGGCGGCGCTACAGCAACAGGTTCTAGGCAATTTTTTGATAGTTTTTCAGGCTATTTTTGATAATTTCTTTTTACAAAAAGATAGTACTTTTCGAGAGCTTTCTTTTAATATAAAGTATGTCAAAAACGGAGTTCGGATGAGGCCGGAACGGCCTCAGGAAGTTGGTGGTTAAGGCGGCGGCACTATGAGCGGCGGCAGTCCGTTTTAGATGGTTTTCCGGCTGTTTTCTGAGATGTTTTTGAGCAGTCTTTTTTACAAAAAAAATAGTACTTTTCGAGAGATTTCTTTTGATATAAAGTACGTCAAAAATCGAGTTCGGGAAGAGGTCGAAAAAGGCTCGGGAAATTGGCTGCGCAGTGCTGTGGCGGACAGCAGCATTTTTTGAGGTTTGGGCCATTTTAACGGCCGTTTTCCAAGAAGTTTTCCAGCATATTTTTTGACAGAAAAATCTCCTATTTCGAGAGCTTTCCAACGATATAAAGCTCATAAAAAACAGAGCTCGGATATGGCGGCAAGAGCCGCCTGAAGGCAGCGACAAGGCGGCGCTGGCGGTGGCTAGTGGTGGTGCGGCGACTTTCTCTCTCCCGGAGCTGGTTTGATGCATATTCTGATATATACGAGACTAATATGATATATATTGATATATAAGATAGTACCAAGTAATTATGATGCAATCTAGATACAAACAGCTGATTCAGAAAAGGATTGCTGCAGCTTATCTACATAACAAGAGACTGAAACTCTTCAGAGTTTCAATCGGATCATAAAATCAGAATTTATATTTATCTTGCATTTAAATTTTTTATATATTAAATGCGTGAATGATATTTATTGATTTTATTTATCCTGTTAATTTAGTTAATTCAAAAATTCGATTTTAATTAAAATATTTTGTAATGAAAAATAAAATT
>JAULJZ010217721.1:0-18043 GCA_032270985.1 Heliamphora pulchella | reverse complement strand
ATATATATATAGTGTTTATATATATATATATATATATATATATATATATATATATATAATACTACGTGAATGATTGCATATCTGTTTTTTTATTCGGTTAATTTAATTAATTTGAATATTCAGTTTTAATTAAAATATTTTATAATGGAAAATAAAATGAAAATTTTTTAATTAATTAATTTTAATTAAATGGTAAAATTTTAGATATTTTTTTTTACAAAATATTACGTTTAAAATGATTTTTTAAATCAGATGTCTTAGAAAAACGTGAAAATTAATTCTGAATTTTGAATTAATTAAATAAAAAATATTTAATAAAAATAAATTATTATTTTTTGAAAAATGTGAAACAAAAAATAAAATAAATAAATACATTTAATCATTACCTTAGCTGAAAAGTTAGAGAAAAAATTATACATTTATTAAATTTTATTTGTTACACATTTAAACACGAAAAGATGGTTTAATAAACCAGAATATTTGGAATCGTGTACACAGAAAGATGCTTGATTCTTTCAGATCGTGTAGTTTTTGAAATTAATAAATTTATTTTAATTAAACAGATTTCTATAACCCTAAAAAATATTTTTAAAATCTAAGAGGGAGAGAAAATTTATTCATAGATAAATTCCATGGTCTCCATCACCAGTTTGTAGGCGATGCAATTAAATCCTGCATGTCGGCAGTAAGACCTTCCTCCCCAATGGACAGATTAATTGTCGTATCGCCAGTATAAATCTCCTTTAGGAATAATTCTGGATAATTGTTAGTACGGATCATTTCTCCATCTAAAGGGTTCATTGCGAAATGATTAATTTGGGATTAAGTAATGATTAACACTTAACTGTATATAATAGTATTCTCTCCATCTGAGTCACTGCTATTATATACTGGACCGAAGTTATATCAGCTATTTAATTTTACTTGGTAGGGTCAGTTGCCTAGATAGTAAAATTAAAAGAATTTGTCCCGTCTGGTCTTATGAAGAATAATAGACGTTCTCCCATCGAGGCATGCTATTCACAGGTTACCAGGCAGCTGATGAATTAATTTTAAAATGATAGAGGAAACCAAATTAAAATAAATTCAAAGTTTTGCTCATCATAATTAACGAATTTTTTTAATTATGTAATTCTCAGTATTAAAATGACTTTCAATCCACTCGCTTTAATACTCAAAGAAAACAAACTAACGAGACTGAATTTTGTTGATTGGAAATGTAACTTGAATATAGCTTTAACTACAAATGGTATTCCTTCAATACCAGAAAATATATTTGTTTCTAAAAAAGGTTCTTCCTTTGGGCTGAAAGGTATGAAGAAGAAAAATGTTCAGAAGCAGGGAGACACGGTTTCTAGGATAGTTAGTAGGTCACGGACTGGTATAAAAAAGTCGAAAGGCAGATGTTTTCACTGCAACTAAACCTGGCACTGGAAAAAGCTATGTCCAGTATTTCTCAGAAGGCAGAACAAACGGGGTAATTTCTATTCATTGGTTGTGGAAACATATTTAGCGGTGTTATCTACCAGTACCAGGTGTGTGGATACGGGAGCCACTAATCATGTCTGTAATTCATTGCATGGATTTTAGAAAATTCGACAACTTAATGATTGGGAGATTTACCTACATATGGGCAATAATACAAAGGTAACAGCAGTTGTAGTAGGAGATGTCACTCTCAGTTTTGGTAAAGATCGAATTTTAATATTGAGAGATTGTCTTTATATATCTGCCATTAGAAGGAACTTAGTTTCTATTTCTGGATTAACTAAAGATGGATATTTGATTTATGTTAATTACTCTGTGGTTATTAAGGATAATAAACTGGTTATCTATTCTAGTACATTTGTGGATGATCTTTAAATTATTACTTCAATCTCTCTTACACTTCAACTGACTGAAATGAATAACATATCTAATTTAACATATAAGAGAAAGTTTTCTTCTTTAATGAACCAAACGTTTCTTTGGCACTTACGCTTGGGTCATATTAATCTAAAAAGGATAAAATAGATTGGTAGCAGATGAACTTTTGAGTTCATTAAAAGTTGAGGCACTTTCAGTCTGTAAATCTTGCTTAGAAGGTAAAATGACTAAGACGCCTTTTTCAGCTAAAGGCTATAGAGCTAAAGAACCGTTGGAGCTGGTTCTTTCTGATGTGTGTGGTCCTATGACAATCTGAGCTTGAGGTGGCTTTGAACACTTCATCAGTTTCATTGATGACTACTCAAGGTATGGATACATTTACCTAATAAACCGTAAGTCTGAATTCTTTGAGAAATTCAAAGAATTCCAGGCGAAGGCGGAGAAGCGTCTAGGTAAAAGTATCGAATCACTACGATCCGACCGTGGTGAAAAATATCTCTTTGGAGAGTTTAAGGACTACTTGTCATCAGAGGGGATTACATCCCAGCTGACTGCACCTAGCACTCCATAGCAGAATGGTGTAGCAGAAAGAAAGAATAGGACTCTTATAGAAATGGTAAGGTCCATGATGAGTTATTCAGGTTTACCCGATTCATTTTGGGGACTCGCTTTAAAGACAACGGCTTATATTTTGAACTTGGTACCTTCTAAATCAGTACATTCTACTCCCACAGAATTGCGGATCGGGCGTAAGTCTAGTCTGAAACACATTCAGATTTGGGGGTGTCCAACACATGTGCTGAAAGGAAATGCTGATAAATTAAAACCGAGGATAGAAGTCTGTTTCTTTGTAGGGTATCCTAAGAGAACGAAAGGTGGTCTGTTTTATAATCCTAATGATCATAAGATCATTGTTAGTACCAATACCCGATTCTTGAAAGAGAATGATATTATATATTACAGGCTCAAAAGTAATATTGTTCTGAAAGAACTAAGAAAAAATATCAGTAGAATAGAAGAATAAGTCAATGATATTACATTACCTCGTCATAGTGGGAGGATTATCGGGACAGGTGCAAATCAAGAATAGGGTGCTGATGCACAGAGTTCTAATTTTGTACAGCGTGTTATTGCAAATACACAAACCCAAGTAGTGCCTCATGTAGTGAGAGGGTTGTTCATCAACCTAACTAGTATATGTTCATGGGAGAGTCTTTTGACAGAATCCCAGCAAAACTAGATACTGAGCCCTATAACTACAATAAAGCACTTTAAGATAAAGATGCAGATCTTTGGCAAAAGGCTATGAATTCAGAGATGGAATCTATGTATTCCAATCAGGTTTGAAAACTTATAGAACCACCCGAAGGGATAAAACCCATTAGATGCAAGTGGATCTACAAGTGAAGAGAGGAGCAGATGGCAAGGTTGAAACCTTCAAAGTTAGGTTTGTTTTTAAAGGGTTCACTCAAAAAGAAGGGATCGATTATGAGAAAACTTTTTTGCCAGTAGTCATGCTTAAGTCTATCCAGATTCTCTTATTCATTGCTGCTCATTTTAATTACGAAATCTGGCAAATAGATGTCAAGACAACTTTCCTTAATGAAAGTCTTGATAAGTGTATTTATATGATACAATCAGATGGATTCATTGCAAAGGGCTAGGTACACACGTTTATAAGCTTAAGAGATCCATTTATGAACTTAAGCAGGCATCGAGATCTTGGAACACTCGATTTGATCAAGCCATTAAGTCTTATGATTTTGATCAAAGTCCATATGAGTCCTGTGTGTACAAGAAGTGTGACGAAAGCATGGTGATCTTTCTAGTGCTTTATGTAGACGATATCTTGCTCATTGAAAACGATGTGGGGGCATTATCTATGGTTAAAGTATGGTTATCTAGGCAGTTCAATATGAAGGACTTGGGAGAAATCAGTCACATCCTTGAGATCAAGCTTGTGCAAGATCAGAAACAAAGGATGTTAGGTTTATCACAAGCAAAGTATATCGATGATATCGTTGTTAGCATATAGGATTCCAAGAAAGGGTATCTCTCTTTCAGGCATGGAATTACTCTATCTAAGGATCAGTGTCCTAAAACACCTGATGAGATAGAGAAGATGAAGGCGATTTCTTATGCTTCGGCAGTAGGAAGCCTCATGTATGCTATGCTTTACACTAGACCCGACATCTGCTTTGCCGTTGGCATGGTTAGTAGATATCAGTCTAACCCAGGGCAGGAGCATTAGACTGCTATAAAGAATATAATTAAATACCTAAAAAGGACTAAGAATTATATATTAGTTTACCAAGCAGACAGTCTAGTACTTTTTGGGTACACAGACTTAAATTTTCTGTCAGACATAGAGTTTACATCGGGAGACAACCTTGTAGATCTTTTACAAAGAGCTTACCGGCTAAGACTTTTGATAGTCATATAGAGGGCATGTGAATCAGATGTACGACAGCATGATTTTGAGTATAAGTGGGAGATTGTTGGAGTTGATATAAAAAAAATTATGTTTTTAGTATTTAATTTTATTTTAATAAAATTAATTTTTTATTTTATGAGAATCTTTATAAGCAACATATATGTATCATCTCTTTAATATTATGCATGAATATTTAATATTCTGTATAGTATTTAATCTAGTGTGTAGAGTACGGCTTGCATACAGAAGATCAGATTTTAGGTTCTTGCAGAATATAAATTTTATATTCACAGTTTAGATAGAAATGGACATACAATCGGTACGATTGTAACACAAGTTTTAGTAGGCCTGCCTTAGTTACGGGGAACAGATAATAGTGTTATCTACTGTTCCGACTCTTTGTGCTAATACAATTTATGCGTACTGAGCGGGACATTTGGGATAATTAATTTTATACTTACTATATAAATTAATTCACACTCCAAGGTTATTATAAATAGTGCTTATCCTCTCAATCCTAAAATAATTATTCATTTGCATATATTTAATATTCGTTGTTTTGATTCATTAGATGGTGCGATCTTATATGGGTCTATATTCCCGGTGAGTTGGGTAGCGGTATTATTTATATGGTAAATATTAATTATTGACAGAATTTACGTCCCAAAATATTGGAATTGATGATACCCCCTTAAGGAAGCTTGTAAGTTTTGACCGGGCTAAGCCCTACAGGTGAATTTGATTATTCGGCGATCAAATAAGTTAAGCAGAAAGGCTTACGGAATATCAAGATGCCAATTAAATTAAATTATCAGTAATTAAATTTAATTAGCGGGTATCAAAAATCTTAACGTGAGAAAAAATGGTAAGCATTTAATAATAGGAGCTCAATGCTATATGGTCTTGAGATTATGGGTCAAAGTCAATTATAGTTCTTTAGTAGTGTGAACTGTAATTCATGTTTTATGAAAATTGCAGAAACCGCTATTGATTTTCATAATTACAGATACTACTATGAGGTTTTCTTAACTGTAGAAACCGTTGATACGTGTTTGTGTTCCACTGGACGTCTTACTCATAATTACTTCTCAGATCCTTACTGTAGCCCTATATATATGCGGGTAGGCTGAACCAGTTTTATAACTTGTCTTCTATGACTAAAGCTGTCCTGATTCTGCCGGTATGAGTTCTCGGAGGATTATAGCCCACACTATATCCGGGAATCGCATAAAAGAATACAATAGAAGATCTAACAGGAGCTTCATGTCGGATTCAAATCGTAGTTAAAGATTCGACCGGTAAAAATGTATTTTTCTAAATTAACTTTGAATGCACGAGTATTATTTTGATCGTTCATCTTCAAAAGTTTTTATTTAGAGCCTGTTTTGACATTTACCCATCTAGTTAATTTTTTTCAGATAATCGTTTGCAAAAACAAAGATCTTGATAGTTTTGCTTCCAACAAAGTAGTCCCTAAACTCTCCAAAGAGGTACTTACCACCACGGTCGGATCGTACTGATTTGATATTTTTACTCAAATGTTTCTCTCCCTTCACCTTGAATTCTTTGAATTTCTCAAAGCATTTAGACTTACGGTGCATCAGGTAAATATATCTATACATTGAGTAGTTGTCAATAAAACTGATGAAGTACTTAAAACCACCTCTAGCCCGGATAGTCATAGGACCACACACATCAGAGTGAACCAGTTCCAATGGTTCTTTAACTCTATAGCTTTTGGCCGAAAAAGGCCTATTGGTCATCTTCCCTCTAAGCAGGACTTACAGACTAAAAGTGTCTCTACTTCCAATGAACTCAAAGGCCTATCTTCTAGTAGTCTATTTATTCTTTTTAGATTAATATGACTCAAGTGTAGGTGCCAAAGTAACGTTTGGTTTATTAAAGAAGAATCTTTTCTCTTATATGGTAAATTAGATGTGTTATTCAATTCAGTTAGTTGTAGTGTAAGATAGATAGAAGATATAACATACAGATCATCTACCAATGTACCAGAATAGATAAAATGCTTATTTTTCTTAATAACCACAGAGTCATTAAAATGAACAAAATATTTGTTCTTCACCAAATTAGAAATCGAAAATAAATTTTTCTAATAGAAGGTACATAAAGATAATCTTTTAAAAGTAAATCACTATCTCTACTAAAACTAAGAGTGGCATCTCCTACTGCAACTACTGCAACTACTGCCACCCTGATATTATTACTCATATGTAGGTATATTTCTCCATCACTGAGCTACTTAGTTTCTTAGAATCCATGCAAAAAATTACAAACATGATTAGTGGCTCCCGTATCTACACAGCAGGTATCCGTAGATAACACCGCTAAATATATTTTAACCACTAGTGTACAGAAATTACCTTACTTGTTCTACTTATTGAGAAAAATTAGACACTGCTTTTTTCAATGCCCCAACTAGTTACAGTGATAGCACTTGCCCCTCGGCTTCTTCACGCCAACTTTTGACCCCTTAGAAGCTTTTGGACTTGTGCCTCCCGATTTCTAAATATTTTTCTTCTTCTTGTCTTTCGACTTAGAGGAAGAACCTTTTTTAGCCACATGCACACTACCTGACTTTCTAAGAATACCCTCGGCTGCTTGAAGTTTTTTAAGGAGTTCTGCTAATGAAAAGCTGAGCTTATTCATGGAATAATTCAGGCAGAACTGCTTAAAGCTATCAGACATCAACTGGAGTATTATATTGACCTGGGTTTCTTCGTCAATCTCAGCTCCTGGGATATCCAGCTCATTCAGAAGACTGATCATCTTCATAATATAATCCCTAAATAGGGTGCCTTCAGTCATGCTTGTATTCATCAGAGATTTCATGACCACCTTTCTAGCAGCATGATTTTGATCCCAAAACATTTCTTTGAGGTTCATAATCATGTCACAGGCATTGGGTATAGACTAACACTGATACTGCAATACATTTGATATAGAAGCTAAATGTAATAGCGAGCCATCTAATCAGCTTTCTGTCACTTTTGATAAGCCTGAGTTTTCTATTTGGTCGCTCCCTCATCAGGTACTGGTGGATAAATCTCTGATAATACAAATTTATAGTACTCGGCAGTTAAGAGAATATTCAAGTTTCTTTTTCAGTCTACATAGTTTGGTCCCGTAAGTTTATTTTCTTTGAGTATGGTCGTGAGAGGATTGAAAGTCATTTTAATCCTGAGAATCACATAATTAAAAATCATTAATTATGACGAGTAAAACTTTGAATTTTATTTTAAAATGTTCCCTCTACCATTTTAAAAAAAATTTGCCAACAGTCTGGTACCTTGTGAATAGCATGCATCGATGGGAGGATGTCTACTATCCATTATTTGTCCAGACATGACAATTCTTATTAATTTTACAATCGAGACAATAGACCGTGCCAAATAAAATTAAATAGCTGATGTAACTTCAGTCTAGTAAATAATAACAGTAACTTAGATGGAGATGATACTATTATTTACAGTTAAGTGTTAACCATTACTTAATCCCGATTCAATCGTTTCGTAATGAATCCTTCTAATGGAAAAGTGATCTACATTAATGATTATCCCGAATTATTCTTAAAAGTAGTTCGTACTGGCGATACCGAAATTAATTCTGTTCGATGAGAAAGAAGGCCTTAATGACAACACGCAGAATTAATTACGTCACCTACGAACTAGTTATGGAGACTGCAAGATTTATCTGTGAACAAATTTTCTCTCCTACTTAGTTTTTTGAAAGTATTTTGAGGGTTATAAAAATTGTTTTATTAAAAACATTATTAATTTCGAAAACCAGACGATCCAAAAGATTTCGCTTTTTACAAACCATCTTTTCGTGTTTTAATATGTAACAAATAAAATATTTTATAATTCATATTTATTTTAAAAAATTAATTTTAAATAAAAAATCAAGAATTTAATTTTATTTTCTAGTTACATATTTTTTCAAAAAATAATAATTTATTAAAATTAAACCTTTTCTTTTAATTAATTCAAAAAAAATTTCACGTTTATTTAAGATATCCGATTTATTAAAAATTTATTTTAAACGTGTTATTTTGTAAAAAAAATATTTAAAATTTTTTTTAATTAAAACTTGTTAATTAAAAATACTTAATTTTATTTTTTTTATAAAATTTAATTAAAACTGATTTTTTTAATTAATTAAAATTAACAGGAATAAATGAAAGAAAAATATATCATACACGCAATTAAATATAATAAATGCAAGATATATGTCTTGATTTTATGATCAAATAAAAACTCTATCGAGTTTCAGCCTCATGTTAGAAGATTTTCTAAAATCTTTCAATACTTATCAGAATCAGCTTTCGGTCTCCAAATCCTATCAGGATTCTTCGAAGTACAGTGTTATACAAATATAACACCATCTCGAACCATCTGAGTAAAAAATAACCGCCCCGGACAGCCTCCACCGCTGGCCCACCGACCCACCAGCGCCGCTAGTGCCGCCGCACGCAGTGCCTTGCCACAGCTTTTGCTGCCTCCTCCGACGTCCGTTTCTACCTTGATTTTTTATGAAAAATAGCTTATAAAATATACTATTTTTCTGTCGAGAAACTGCATGAAAACAGCCCCGAAAATGGCTTTTGAAAAGCCCCGAAGAAGCTGTCGTCGCAACCACACAGTGCCGCCGCCGCTGTCGTCTCTCTCTCATTCTGTGGTTGTTTCAACTCCCATTTCCCATTGTTTTTAGCATTGATATACATTCACATGATGACCTGAAGAATGCCCCATAAAAATCCCAAAAAGTCTCGAAAAATGGCCCTGAAATAGCCCTACCGTCGCCTGAACTATTTTTCGGGCCAGTTTTTTGCTGCTTGTTTTACCACTATGTTGGACTATTTTTTTTCCTAGTTCTACTACTTTTTTTGCCCAAAAAACTACTCAAAAATAGCTCCAAAACCATTGCAAAATTCGGCGAAAAATGGCCCCAGAAACCGCCGGCTTGCACCGCCACAGTGGTTATTTTCCAGCCTGTTTTCGTTGGATTTTAGGACTATTTTGCTGCAGTTTTTTAATGCATAAAACCTGCAAAAAAATTACTAAAAATTCTGTTGCAAAATCGTAGAAAATTGCTGCGATCCATGGCCCGAAAATCCCGAAATCACCACCGGTGCCGCTGATTTTGCAGATGCCTGTTATTCGTGTTCTTCGTGTATTCAAACATGTTATTACATATATTGAACAATAGCTAAAGAACAAATAAAGCTTTTACATCGATACTTATGTTCCGAAGGTTTACAATCGATCTAAGAAGCCTAAACTATCACGATCAACCATCGTGATTAAAAATCAATAATAATCATCATTCAACCATTCAATCAAATATGAATAAAATAATAATCATAAAACTAGGATTAGAACGCTTGCAAAACAAAGTTAGTACAATTCAAAAGTACCCGATCTTTCTATTAAACCATATTGATAAATCAAAACAGCTATGATACCAATTATTGGAGGCAAACTGCCAAGATCATTTATTTGAATATAATTTTTTAATAAAAAATATATTGGATGGGCAATCGCTGAAACAGGCTCCAATTTAAAAATTTTTGATGTCGAATGATCAAAATAAAAAACTCATACTCTCAAAGTTAGATTTGGGATTATACTTTTCGAAATCTGGTAGAATGATTTCGATTACTACAATAACCACGAATGTGAATCATTTGAGTTGAAGCCTCGATCAAGTCTTCTACTGTATTCCTGGATGCGAGTCACGAACGTAGAGTGGGTTATGATCTATCGTGATCTTCAACCTACTAATCTAGCCACCTAGGATTTACGTGAAAACCCTAATTCAATAATGAATGTCGTGTGGGCTAGGGTTAGCATAATCGCATATATATAGGGTTACAGTAGGGACCTGTGTAGTAAATATGACTTAGGCTTTTAATGTAATTATGAAAACCTGCCTACCCCTGAGATAATTTCATAAAAATATAAATTACAATTTATATCACTAAAGAATCGTAATTGCACTCCCATTCACATTCTCAAAACCGATTATTCGAACTCCTATTATTAAATGCTTACTCATCTCTCCACGTTAAAATTCTTGATACTCACCAATTAAATTTAATTACTGACAATTTTATTTAATTGGCTTTTTAAAATTCCTTAAACCTTTCTGCTTAACTTATTTGACAGCCGGATAATTAAATCCACCTATAGGGTTTGGCCTTGTTAAAACTTATAAGCTTCCTTAAAGAGGTATCGTCAATCCCAAACAATTAGGACGTGGATTCCATCAATAATTAATATTCGTCATATATTTTAAATCGCTATCCAACTCACCGGAAATATTGACCCATAAAAGGTCACACTCTCTAATGAATCAAAATAACGAATATTAAATATACGCAAATAATAATTATTTTGGGATTAAGATTATAAGTACTCATAATAACCTTATGGTGCGAATTAATTTATATAGTCAATATAAAATTAATTACCCCAATGTAGTCCTACTCATAATAATCTTATGGTGTGAATTAATTTATATAGTCAATATAAAATTAATTACCCCAATGTAGTCCTATTCAATAAACAAAGTGTACTAGCACAGCAAGTCGGAACAATAGACGACGCTATCATCTGTTCCCTGTAACCAAAACTTGCCTACTAAAACTCTGTACTAACGTCGTACCGATGGTTTGTTCATTTCCAACTAAAGTGTGAACTAAAACGTATATTCTGCAAGAACCTATAATCTAGTCTTCTGTGATTAAATACTGTATAGAATAAATAGCATCCATACATAACATTAAAGAAATGAAATTGCGTACATTACTCATTAAGATTTTCATAAAATAAAAAAATAATTTTATTAAAAAATAAAATAAAATACTAAAACCAATGAAATCTATGATTTTTAGTATACACGTTGACAGAGGTATGGGTGCTCCACCTTCTCTGTGTTGGAGGCAAGATTGTCAAAATCTTTGTTTTTGTAAATGATTAACGGAAAAAATTAACTGGACGGGCAAACGCCAAACGGGCTCCAGATAAAACTTTTGATGATAAACGATCAAAATAAAACCCGTGCATACGAAGTTAATTTAGAAAAATACCTTTTTACCGATCGAATTTTCAACTACGATTTGAACCCGAGTTGAAGCTCTTATAAGATCTTCTACTGGATTTTCTTATGCGATTCTTGAATGTAGGGTGGGTTACAATCTATCAAGAATGTGTACGGCAGAACCAAGATAACTTTAGTCTTAGAAGACAAGTTATGAAACTGGTTCAGCCCACCCACATATTTATAGGGTTACAACAGGGACCTAGGGAGTAATTATGAGTAAGACTTCTAGTAGAACATAGACACGTATCAGCGGTTTTCGCAAATAAGAAAATCTCATAGCGGTATTTGCAATTATGAAAAACTAGCAGCAGTTTTTGTAATTCCCATAAAACACTGAATTACAGTTCGTACAACTAAAGAACTATAATTGCACCCTGACCCATACTCTCAAGACCTTCTTGCATTGAGCTCCTGTTGTTAAATGCTTACCATTTCTCTCCACGTTAAGATTCTCGATACCCACCAATTAAATTTAATTACTGATAATTTAATTTAATCAGCATCTTGATATTCTTTAAACCCTTTCGCTAAACTTATTTGACTGCCAGATAATCAAATTCACCTGTAGAGTTTGGTCCGGTCAAAACTTATAAGCTTCCTTAAGAGGGTATCGTCAATCTCGATCTTTCGGGACGTGGATTCCGTCAATAATTAACATTTTTCATATAAATAATAACGCTATCCAACTCACCGGGAATATAGACCCATATAAGATCGTACTCTCTAATGAATCAAAATAACGAATATTAAATATATGCAAATCAATAATTATTTCATAATTAAGAGAATAAGTACTATTTATAATAACCTTGGGATGCAAATGAATTTATATATATTCAGTATAAAATTAATTACCCCAAATGTCATATTCAATACACACAAAGTGTACTAGCACAGAGAGTCGGAACAATAGACGACCCTATTATCTATTTTCTGTAACCAAAACAGACCTACTAAAATTCTGTGCTACAGTTGTGGTATGTCCATTTTTATTTAAACTGTGAACATAAATCTTATATTCTACAATAATCTAAAATTTGATCTTCTGTGTATAAGCCGTACTCTATTCACCAGATTAAATATTATACAAAATATTAGACATCCATGCATAACAAAGAAATAATATACATATATTACTCATAAAGATTCTCATAAAATAAAAAATTAATTTTATTAAAATAAAATTAAATACTAAAAACATGATTTTCAGTATATCAAGCCTAACACTCTATTCATCAACCTAAATGAACTTGGACCGAATTCAAGCCATACTTGAACTTAACCCTCTTGCAATCAACCAGCCTCTCGTTCTTGGACAGTCTTCCAAACTCCCAAGTCCCAACCTTCTGTGGTGACTCTACCTTCTCTAACACTGATACTTGCTTTTGATCTCTGTCTGATCTGCTTGTAGCTTTCCTGTAACCTAAAGATTCTCCACCGCACTGTTTCTATTGTTGTTGATTTGAACCATCATCACCCGATTTTCTGGGTGAACTTTTCTAACAGAACTCCACGTCAACTGCTGCACTCTTATTCTGAATTTCTGACATACTTTGCTTGTTTGTCTGACTAAGTCCCAAATATCTGTGTCTCGTGCCGTCCCTTCTGGATTCTGCATGTATGGTAGTGGTAACTCCACCTACCACCATGTCCCCTACCAATCTGTAGAGACCATTGACTTTTCGTCATTTCATGATTATCATAGCCCCTCTGCTAATCTTCATTGCTCCACCCTGTGTTGTGAACCCATAACCTAGAAAGTCCAATGTTCCCAAAGAAATCAAATTTTTCTTTAACCTTGGAACATGCTTGACATTCTCCAAAGTCCTTACAACCCCGTTAAACATCTTGATTTTGACTGTACCTATTCCAATTGACTGACATACTGAGTTATTCTCCATTAGAACAGTACCCCCGTTGCAAGACTTATACTAATCAAACCATTCTCTAACTAAACATATATGGTATGAGCATCCTGAATTTAACATTCATGACTTTGACAAAGAAACAAAAATTGAAGAAACTGAAAGTGTATCTCCGTCTACCTCATTATCTAACGATTTTTTGACAAAACTGACAAATTCTGCAAACGCTTTTCCACTTTTTTTTTCTTCTAGATATTGCTTCAATTCTTGGCACTGGCTCTTAAAATGATTAGTTTTGTGGCAATAGAAACATTATATGTTCTTCCTTGCGTGCGACTTGGACTGAAATCTCCCTCTATTGGAACCCTCCTCACTGGATTTACTCATTTCTCTGCTTAACTTAGACTTAGCCAACAACAGTCCATCTGTTTCTAATTTACCATCCCTCTTCATCTTCTCATGTGACAAAAGAGTACCAGTGACCTTTTCAAATTCTAGAGTATCCTTTCCATACATCAGAGTCGTCACTAGATGATCATAGAATGTTAGAAGCGATGCCAACAGGAGTATTGCCTTATTCTCATCATCAACCTTTACTCTAAACCTGAATAACTGTGTAATGAGCATATTAAACACACTGAAATGTTCCAAAAGGTTTGTACTTTTTCTCATCTGTAGTCCATACAATTGCTTCTTCACATACAAGTTATTAGCCAGATTTCTCTTCATGTAGAGAGCTTCCTGTTTCTGTCAGATCTCGTGCACTGTTTTCATATCAAGCACGTTATGAATAATCTCGTCTCCCAAATTCAACCGAATCGAACTCGTGGCGTTGGAATCAATGTCCTCCCTATCGTCATTGGTCATCTTCTCTAGCTTCCTTGAAGACCCCTTGTTGTATCAACATATCCTTCTCCATCTCTGCTATAGGGAGAAGTTATTTTTATCGGTAAACTTTTCAACTTCGTATCGGATGTTCTCCATTTCTACTGCAATCTTGTGACCAAGCATTTAACCTTACTCTAATACCAATTGTTGGAATTTTAATGGCTTAAATTTCCTACGCAACGGAGCCAGAAATGTAAACTTCAATCCACATAAAGAAAGTAAAAAATAAGAACATGAATATACGCAGTTCGGCGGATTGCCTACCTCAACGAAAAAGAAGAAACAATCCACTATATGATAATAAAGAATACAACCTCCACTCTTTCACTCATACAATGTCTATGGCTTCAAACTGAGCCTCTTTCTCTCTCTTTCTCTCTCTCTCTCTCTATCTCTCTAACCTCTCTACTGAGCCCTCTCAAGTGTATAAACAGCCTTAGAGTTTCTATGAAATATAAAATCCTTGTATATGCAACCCCTAGGTTAAAACTTAAGCCTAGTCGCCGCGCAAAAAATTGTTGCTGCACCTAGACCGATCTATCCGTCATTGAACCGATCGATCCGTCTTTAACAAGTATCGGTTTCTCTGCCCTCTACAGAGATCCTGCCCATATGTCGGCCCACTTTTCAGCCCTCCAATGTTGTTCAAACGTCCTACCGAATATGAATACCAAAATTCAAGACATCAAGTCAACATTAGCTTGGCTAGCTTATACGCAGGCTAAGCTCGAATATATCTCTATTAAGAAATCTCTTAACTTCACCTCGATCGAGGTCAATCCAACTGCTACGACAGTGGTCCTCTTAAACTTAATATTGTGGCAATGACTTAGCTTCCATATATAAAAAGGCCTAAGCGAGCACTCGTGTGTACATTCGTAATTAGTACGTAAAAGCTCTAGTTTACTTTATTTGGTCCTTTTCTTTTATCTAGAGATTTGACTTAAGCGTTTGGGTATTTTTCAGCCAACCACTCCTGATCGGACAGTGCCAAATGTTTTTTGTGTAGCAAAAAACATGGTATCCCAAGAGGCCGTACGTAGACATATAGTAGTGAGAGTTTCTCCCTTATAATTAATTATGGAATTGCCATTTGGTTCGAGGTGGTTAGGAACAAGGGAATGGTAATTGTGCTAAAATGAATTGCACCAATATTGTCGCTTTTACTCCAAGTTTTTTAGGAGAAGAGGGTGGATGAGTGATGAATAAGTCGACGTCTCTCTCTTACAAAATGACGCTTGAATTTAACTATCTCATTGCCACAAGCTACAACCAAAGTTGAATATGGGTTGGGGTTTTTTTTGTCATAGAAAGAACTTATACTATCTTATATTCAAGGCGAAGAGAATGAGGATCACTCCAACCACTTACAATACGACTCGAAAATGGAACTTTTACTATAAAAAGATGGGTAGTGCGACACGCACTGAAAAATTCTTGACCGAACTTACTGAATAGTTCAAGGAGTTAAAAGTCACTTTATTGAGTGCGCCTAAATAAATTTCTAGCAGGTTAAATTTATAGGAAATATACATATTTTTTGTAATTAGCATTAATAGTTATTTTTGTATTTTAGCATTTAAAATGTAATAATTTTTGCTATATATTAGTTTTTTATCGTTTTTGTATTGTATGGATTTATTCATCGAAATCAACCAAATAAGATCAATATTAAATATGAAATTATGTGAAATTAAAAATAAAATAAGCCTTGTTCGATTTAAAAAATTATAAATTGATTTGTAGACTTAAAAGGTAATAAGTGAAATCTATACTTGGCCAAACATTATATGTCACTACTTAAAATAAGTCGCTCGACAAATTTAATTTTTTCGGAAGTGAAAATCTTGAAAGGTTGATAAGTTAGGTATTTTATATTTTATAATTGGCTATAATCTCTTAGACATCCCACTTTAATTGTATTTTAAAAAAGTTATCAGTGTTGACCGTATTAGATATCTCACTTTATTTTCTTAGTCACTCTCTTTTATCTCTTATTTTTGTACACATTGGCGAGTGAATTCTTCTTATATGCGTGCACAGTTGCAGACACATTCCAAATTAATGGCATATGTTATCCATTTAATAAATGATTAACTATCTGTATAATAAGTTATAATAATTGATGTGACATGTATCTATTGATCTAAGAGTTCCTATTCTTTCTAAACAATCTAACGGCGAGATGAAGTTTATTAGAATTTTTGTTTTTTTAATCGTTATTATTTAATTTAAGTATAACTATCAATTAAGATGTGATAATTGTATATTTTTTAATTGATTTGTTATTATTTAATTTTAGTATTTAAACAATTTATTGATCTATCACTACTATTTTTTTTATATTTTTTATCTCTTATAATTTCAGTTGTCATTACAAGCTACTGAATGATTTTAAAAAAATAGTAGTAGTACCTTTATGCACGGGTTATACCTAGTATATTATGTTGGAGATTTTTTTATATTAATAAAAATCTTACACATAAGTACTCATTTTACTCATTGCTTTTCAAAAAAAATGAAAATTGAAAGAAAATTATAAGATAAATTTAACATCATCTATATTAAAATATGAGAAACTTGTCATACTTTTGCAATAAAGAGATTCATTATATTTTTAAAATTTTACAAAACAAAAATTGAAATATTTATTATTTTTTCATAAATGATAACAAAAATAATGATGTAATAATTTTTTCTCAAAGCATGAGCGATTTAAGAAAATCTCTCATACCCTGCATTAAGTTATTAGAAAATTCATACACTATGTGCCAAGATGAAGATAAAATTAATATTGGGCCATTAAACTTGTATTATAAAATTTATTTTAAAAAATCATACATGAAGATTTTTTCATATCTTGCATCAAGGTATATATAAGAAATTTTTTATCATATTGAAAAAAAATTGTGCTAAATATTTATTATTCATTAAGTTATTCATTTCATTCAAAACTAAGAACAACAAAATTGAAAAAAAAAATATGCTGAGTTTTTGTACCCTTCATTAAGGTATAAAAAATTCTTATATAATGCATTATGATAAAGAAGGTCTTTAGCTTAGGATTTAAAAAAGAGAATTTTCTTATTCTTAAAAATTTACAAAAGTAGATTTTAAAATATTTTTCATTTTTTCTTAAATAATAACATAAATATTGATGTAATTACTTTTTGTCAATGCATGGTGCTCATACCTGAAAAACTTCTCATGTACTGCATCAAGGTATGAGAATCTTTAAGATACTTATTTTAATACATAACTATAGTAAAAAAAAAATTATTCTGAAAAATTTTTCATTTATAAGTGCTCATGTTTTTCAAAATTAATAATAAAAAAATTGAAAACAAATATGTACAAGAAGTTTTTCATACTCTGCATTAAAGTCATGAAAAATTCAACTTTTCTGTTATTATAAGATTGAGAGATTTTTTTATATTAATTAGCATAATTTTATTAAATTAAATTTTAAAGCATATTCCATTTTTTAAAAAAAATTATTAATGTAATTAATTTTTTTCACACGTGAATGATCATTGCAAAAATGTAGTTGTACATTTGATAACGAATTTTCTGAACTCATTGAAATAATAGAGTTGTCCGATTTCAACACAACAAGATTTTTAAAATTTATTTTAAAATTTTTTATATTTAACATGGGTTTTGTTTGATATTAAAACTGACAAGAAAATTCTACATATATATATATATATATATATATATATATATATATATTAACACGCTTATTAAAACATCAAACATTTTAAATGAATTAACAACTAAAACATAATATCATTTTGTAAATAGAATATCTTGTGGTTCGGGACCGCATCTATAACATGAGTGCTCGGAAAGTTGGTTTACTTTTGAT
>JAULJZ010217694.1:0-18047 GCA_032270985.1 Heliamphora pulchella | reverse complement strand
TCCTAGGTCTAGCCACTTGAGTATATATATATATATATATATATCAATTAATTTTTCTTTTTTTAATTATAGGAGAAAATTTGAATATTTTCACATAGATTTGTTTCTTGACTTTTTGAGCTTTAGTCGTCTTAAATGACTTGGATTTGTAACTTCGAATTCTAATCCACAATATTAGGATTTTCGTATATACTTGTGTGGTTTTCACTCTATCCCGGGTCTCGGGCTCAAAAAGGATAAACGGTCGGGCATGTTCTTCTTACCGAACTTAGGTTCGAGATTTTATTTCTTTTGAGATGTTCTTTCTATTCTATTTCTATTCTTGAGTTCGAGTTATTACAATCTACCATCCTTTAAGAAATTTTACCCTCGAAATTTACATACCTTGCTCGAAAAGATGTGGATATTTCTCATGATAAGGCTTTAAAGCCATAGTTCAATCTAATAGTTTCTAATACGCGACTCTATTCAACAATTCAAAATGCCATTATATGTTAACACTCGCACTTAAAAAGAAATCATAACTCAAAGCCTTTGAAGACCAACCCTCACCCTTAGCGGGCTTCATACAAAACCTTTGTAGGACTTACACACACACCCTTACCGGGCTTACACACACCCTTATAGGGCAAAACTATTTTAGATTAATCATATCATTCCATGGTAGTACCTTTAGGAACACACGGTGTCCCACTACAAACTCCAGGTTGCTTCTCTGATTATCTGCATAACTCTTCTACCTGTCTTGCGATTGCTTTGATTTCTCTCTGCTTAACTTAATCTTGTCAGCAGTAATTTGAACTATCTCGGGTCCAAGCAACTTCCTCTCTCTAACTTCTTCCCAACAAATTGGGCTACGACATTTTCTGCCGTACAACACTTCGTAATGGCCATTCCTATGGTTGACTGAAATCTATTGTTATATGAGAACTCGATCAATAACAAATGTTCCTCTCAACTTCCAGCAAAGTCTAGAACACATGTTCTAACCATAGCTCTAAGGTCTGAATTGTCCTCTCCGACTGACCGTCAGTTAGCGGATGGAAAGCTATGCTAAACTTTAGAGTAATCCCTAACGCTTCTTGTAAGCTTGGCTAAAACCTAGATGTAAAATGTGGGTCTATGTTCGATACTATAGAAACTAGTACTCCGTGTAGCCTAACGATCTTATCAATATAAAGTCGTGCAAATCAATCCATAGAATACATCATCTTTATTGGTAGGTAGTGAGCTAACTTCGTCAACTTATCTACAATTACCCAAATAGCATTATTTCTCTTGGGTGTTTGAGGGAGTCCGGTTACGAAATCCGTGGAAATATGTTCCCTTCCACTCGGGTACAGGTAATGATTATAGTAATCTTGTCGGTTTCTAGTGTTCAAACTTAACTTGCTGGTATACTAAACATCTTATTACAAAAATCGCAACGTCCTTCTTCATCCCACTCCACCAGTATCTTTCCTTTAAATCTCTATACAACTTCGAACTTTATGGGTGCATGGTGTATGTTGAGTTATGCGCTTCATCTAAGATCTGCATCCTCAACTCCCTATTATTGGGCACATACAATCTGTGATCGAACCATAATAAATCATCTTGAACTTCAAATTATGTATTCCTTTTAGCTGCTGCTTTAGCCTTTATCTTGTCCACTTAATTATCCGCCAATTAAGCTGCTCGAATTTTATCTAATAAGGTTGGTCTTACGCTCATAGGTGCTAATAGGCCTCCATTATTTCCTTTGGCAAGATGAGTTCTAAGCATTTGCATTTCAGAAAAAGTATTAGCTCGTACCGCTCGTAGATGCGCTATTATTATTTTTTTCCCAATGATTTTCAACTTAGGGCATCTGCCACGACATTAGCATTCCCCGGATAATAGTGAATCATGCAGTCATAATTCTTAATTAACTCCATCTATCTCATTTGCCTCAAGTTTAGCTCTTTCTGGGGACAATATACTTCAAGCTCTAATGATCCATAAAGATCTCACAAGGGACACCATACAAATAATGTCTCTATATCTTGAGCGCGAAGACGATTGTGGCTAACTCTAGGTCGTGGTTAAGGTAATTCTTCTCATGAGGTTTTAATTGTTTGGACACATGGGTGATAACCTTCTCGTGTTACATCAAAACGTAACCCAAACCTTGGTGTGACGCGTCACTATAAACAACAAAGCCCTCATTGGCTGACGAAAGGGTAAGTACAGGTGCTGACATCGGCTTAGACTTCAAATCTTGTAAACTTCGTTCGCATTTGTTAGACCATTCAAACTTGACATTCTTCTGAGTCAACCGAGTCAAGGGTTTCGCTATCAGGAAAAAGTCCTAAATAAAATGTCGGTAATAACCAAATAACCCTAAAAAGCTTCATATCTCCGTCACGCTAGTTGGCCTTTTCCAATTGACTACCGCTTCCACATTCATTGGGTCCACTTGTATTCCCTCTTCGGATATAACATGACCTAGATACACCACTCGATCCAAGGCAGTCTTGGGTACATCTGACTCCCGCACTTTCAATTGATGGTATCCTAACCTCAAGTCTATCTTTAAGAACACTCTTGTTCCTTGCAGCAGGTCGAACAGGTCGTCTATCCTAGGCAAAGGATACTTGTTCTTAACGGTCACCCTATTCAATTGTCGATAGCTGATGCGCATCCTCAGTGTTCTATCATTCTTTTCTTCCATCTCTACGTCCATCACATGTGCCAAAAACCCAGGGCAACCCCTCTTCAACATCTTCAAAGCCTTAATGGCCAACACAATATGGATAGGTGTTCTCTTCTTGTCCCCTTGGAAAACGAATTCCTCCTCCCCAGGTATCCTAAAGATTACTCTTTTCCTAAAACAATCTAGCGATGTATGGTAGGATGACAACCAGTCTATCCCAAGAATCAAGTCAAACTTACACATAACTAAAGGCATCAAATCTACCAACATCTCCCTATCATCAATCTTCAACACGCGATCTTTACACACACTTTTAATTACCACTCTAGCCTTACGACCATCAAGACTAATACCGCAACTTGAATCTAATGCGTCACTAGGGCTAAGCATACCACATAGACTAAATGCTCCACAGGTATACGCTTACCCATTCAAACCCAATCACAACCCTCGTTATAACATAATATACATTTGCATCTTTCCTTCACATGCGTACAACTCACCCAACAATCCTTTAATTGAACAGTACTGGCTCTTGATTTTAAAATCTCTTACTATTATCACTCAATCCCTTCACTCATTCTCTGCCACACAACCAAACCAAAAATCACTTTCGCACTTTAACTATTTCATCTTACTCGCATTTTATCAAAGTACTTGATTCACTCAAGGCCAATTACAAAAATTATACCCATTAATTCGTATAGTTTCACTTACGCTTCCACTATTCTCATCCAAACACTTATTCCTCCCGCGTACTCATACTAAGTTGCTACGTAACTCTACTAAAAATAATAAAATTATATCACCCTTCAACTTCTCATACATAGCGTCCACACATTTTCATAAGAAAATTCCTTCTCTATACAAGCAACATTTACGCACTAATCTAAACAAGCTTGCCCTCACGAGTCACTTCACAAAAGGTTTTCGAAAGCAATTTCCTTGCGACTCACACCGATACCACAACAGAAACTGAATACCAACCCCATAAGAGTTACACAGTCTAGACATCAAACAAATATAAATTGATACTTTAGAACCTACCACGTGAACAACTTGGTCTGTCTAAATAGCGCACTCCTCTCCTCAACCAATTTTCAGTGTTAGCGGGACTAACCGTTCCCACAAACTTCTTGGTACCCAAATTCTTAAATTATTTAACTAAAGAGCTACCAGTCCTTCTGGCCCGCATTGCAATTTATCTTGTGCTAGGTTCACCCGTCTTACGTAGTTGTTCATCTCGAGAACCGTCATCCTTGTTCTAATCAAAAAACTTAGTTCCTTCTTAAACCTTCTACATCTTGTCTTCTCATCAGGTATAAGCTAGGTGGCATATCATGACAACTCTGTAAACTTCATCTCGAATTTTGTAACTGTCATCCTTCCTTGTTTCAGGTCGATGGATTCTTGCTCCTTCTCATGCTTGTAGTTTATGGGCTTGTACTGCTCGTCGAACGCTTTCTCAAAACCATCCCAAGTTATTCTCTGGGGTACGGGAGGTCTAACTCCTAGCACCAGCATCTTTAGTAACTGCTCCGTTGCTTCCCACTAGTGGTACACTTCTCCCCTAAACATAAAAGCCACGAGATCCATCCTATTATCTGCATCTACCCCCAACCTATCCAGAATACACATGGCATCTTTCAACCAGTCTTCTGCTTCGGCAGGGATAAGGGTTCTTGCGAACTCTTTTGCACCTAGATCATTAAATTGTTTAATCAAGGAGTTACTGTTCCTCTCAGCTTGCATTATGATCCAACTCGTGTTCTGTTTGGTCAGTCTTGCGATCGCCTCCAACATCCTGGTGGTTGGGTCAAGTTCTACCGGTCCCACTTGCGAAGATTCTTTTTGTCGTGCCTCATTACACTGATTTGGGTTGAATGACACTCTGTCTAAGCTATAACTTAGGGCTCGATATAGGAGTTCAACTTATAGACATAAGGATAAGAACAAACTGTTTACAGAAGGTTTTAATGATATAAGGGTTGTCCCCCTTAATTTGATAACTCACATAGACTTTGCAAATCGACAGCAACACAAGGCCCCTCCTGGGTTATCTTCCCAATCTAATAACTTGTTTAGACTTCCAATTAGGACCCAACGTCTGTAGAATGCATTTTCTAAACAGACCTCAAAGCCAGTCAGTCAGATGCCCGAAGGCAAAGGTATGACAATCACAGGCCCAAACCACTCTTCTCAACAAATTGCGAGATGACACACTTAACCTACGGCACCACAGACCACACTCTAACAAGTCTACAGAACCTATAACCTAGGGCTCTAATACCAAATGTAACACCCCGCTCCCGTAAGGCACCAACCCTGTACAAAAAGATGTGATCCCACCGCAGACCGACGGCTAAAGAGAAAGACAAGGGATAAAGATATTAAGAAATCAAACAAGAACTTCTAAGCAAGTACAACACCTTAATGTGAAAAAGCGTATACATAAGTTACTAGGGATTCGTCATCCCAAGGGCATACATTACTTCTAAAACATCAAAAATCTTTAGGTCTTATACATGAAGCTCTGCCAAAACTAAAGACTAAACAAAAGAAAACTGAACCAAAATGATTCCCAACACCAGATCCAAAACTACTCGACAACGCCTGTGGTGAACCAACTCCTAACTGTTCCTGGTATCTGCAACCACAAAAGTTACAAGAGAGCGCATTTAGCATTATCATGAACAGAAAAGGCTGTTACTTAGTTAAGAAAAACTGAAAACTCTTTCTAAAAATAGTTCATCACATTTTTCACGAAAACATATTGAACATGAAAATATCACATATTATACAGAACCTTCTCACTATCGCAAATAGAAATATGTTTCTGGCTCAACCGCCATTAATTTAAAATGCATGACCACTTTCTCAAAACTAGACCCAAATTCCAACAATATCCAAGTAGTCGTCAATCTCACAACCGGGAGTTTCGACGATACAGTAACCTCAATTCGCAATGCACAGATAGCAACGTGATGAAATGAGGGCCACTCTTTACCAAGAACGATAGTATGTGCTAAAGCCCGGGACTCAGCTCAAAAGCCTTTAAGGCAAAAACCTCCGCTTAACGAAAAACCTCCCATATAGAGACAAATAAAAAATCTATAGTTTGGTAACTTCCCTCATAACGGGATATAAAAGGTTGGAAACTCTTGTAACTTGGCACTTTAGAACAACCACACAACATTAACTACACTTTTATAATAACATCATGCTAACTCAAAATATCGTGGATAGCACACGTGAATTAAAACATCAAGGCTTTTGAAAAAAACAGGTTCATGCGATCATCGAAACTAGTCATAGTACAAAACATGGCTTCAAAGCATTTTCAAGCATCATTTACGTAAACTCAAGTTCAAGATAATGGCTAAGCACTCTCACCTTCTCTTATATGCGTACGAACTGAGTCTTTGACAACGAGCTAAGCTTGCTCCTCAGGTAACAAAACTTCCATGTCTAACAAGCAAATATGACTTAACCATCAACATAAAGTTCTATCCCTCTTAGAACGTAAAGTACTAAAATGATTCGGACCGTTGAATGTTTTATTGATTTTTGGGACCATGGTTACTTTCTTTTTAGGTTTAAGGGGTACTACGCACTTGCCAAATCCTTGACTTGATTAAGGATTTAACTTAACTCTTTATTACTCTCTTTCAATCATTAAACTTTAAAGTACCGCAACATTTTGAGATACTTAGACTTGGAGTTGGATAATGATTTTTGGTGACGATTCAGATTAAAATATTCTCTACAACTTTATGTTGAATACCAAAATCAAAACCTAAGGCAAAAGGGTAAATAAAGCATTCTAAGAAAAAAACAGTTTTGCACTTTTCTTAGAATTTTACCAAAATATACGCCTCCGTTGATTTCGATTTTGGGGCATCAAATCACGTCCAAATGAGCTTATTTTTAGATATGTTCTAGCTTAACATGCCCCTATAAGTTTCATGTTTTGTGATTATGGTAGTTATTTGGAACAAGTTAAGAGTTTTTGACCATTTTATAAAATAGGTTCTATCCCGCCAAAACTCAACAGAGCCGATTTTGAACAGAGAGTTTGAAATGGAGTAGGTATCTAGCCTCCTGAGGTATCTAGGTCTTCTTTTTGGACATCAAGTAGTTTAATATGTTAGCTACAATGTTCGTGTAGACCACTTTTGGAGTAGGTCACTAAATATAGGGGTGTTGGGCTATACAAAAATATGTGACAGAAGCGTCTTTTAAAGCCTAAACCACAACAGAGACTTCCAGAAAGGTTTTGACCCATCAAAACTCAATAGATTGAGATCCTTATTTGTGAGTAGCTATATATACATGTTATCTACAACCTTTATGTTTTGTCCAAAGCTCGGATCTCATTTTAAACTAGGATTTTTAGGTCTGCATTGTTAGTTGGTTTGAAATCGACACGCTTTGGTAAATTGTAATATCTCGAGTTCTACACACTCAAATGAGTTCAAAGCAATTTTGGATGAAAGATAACACAAAAACATAGGTATGGACATAAAGAACACACTAAGATCATTTTTCTACATTTAGTTAAGATGTTTCAAAGATCAGGGCAGAAAAGTAAAAAAGCTCAAAACTCAAGCCTATCTTGGTTCTAACCTCTTAGTGTTATGTGTGTAAGTTTTTTACCCATCTTCTTTGTATACATGTGTTTAAATTCAATATATCGATGTTCCAGAATTTATAGAACTCATGGAACCTATGGTAAAACTCATACCAACTCACAAACTCAACAATCAAACCCAACAGTCCCAAAAATCCAACCACGATGCCTTTAGTTTTGAGTTTTCGATTCTTGATCTTAGATTTGTGTTTGAAAATAATGAAAAAAGCATTTGGTATGTATAAAATTAGATGTGTTAAAGTCTTACTTACCTTGTTAGAAGTTGTTTCTTGGTGATGAAAAACGTTGTACTTAGCTTTCATGCTTCATGGATCCTCCTCCTTCTTCACTCTTCTACTTTCTTTTTCTTTCTCTCCCTCACCCTCACTAATGCACGAAATTTAGAGGAAGAATAGGTGCATTGGGTTCCTTTTTATAGGCAAAGAGAGTTAATGAAGGTTCCTTGAGAAGCTTAGTTAACTCTAGGTTAGATTTAGTTAACATGGGTTACTTTTCACTAACCTAGGTTAAGGAAACTTGGCAACCAAGTTTGGCACAAACTCATAGGTCTAGCCACTTGAGTATATATATATATATATATAGAAAATTCGGGTATTTTTATATAGGTTTGTTTCTTGACTTTTTTAACTTAACTTTTGTCTTAAATGACTTAGACTTATAATTTTGAATTCTTATCCTTAATACTAGAATTTTTATATATACTTGTGTGGTTCCTACTCTCTCCCGGGTCTCGAGCTCGAAAAGGTTAAAAAATCGAGCAGGTTCTTCTTACTGAACTTAGGTTCGAGATTTTATTTCTTTTGAGATGTTCTTTATGTTCTATTCGTATTCTTGAGTTCGGGTTATTACAACATGCATTTGCATTACACTCATCATTACCTGCATAATTAATTATTTTATACTTACCTACCTGTTGTATTTATATCTTTTAAATTTGTCTATTTCCTTGATATATAAATGCTTTAAATATTATATGAAATGTGTTTGGGTGATTTTTGGGCCGTGAGTTTGCCTAGAGAGTTTGAAAAAAAAATTTTGGGTTTCGGGTCACGACGTTTATGCTGCAGGTAGTGAAGTAAAATTTCAAGATCTAGAGGATTCTTCTGGGCAAGAAAATTATCAGAGGCCAAAGGAAATACGAACTGCTTACGAAGAGCGGATTCAAGATTCTACCCTTTGTTGAGTTGTATCGATTTAATTTTCTTGTCTTCAAAAAAAACTTGTGATGGATAATTGTATTTATTTAATTTTGTAGCTATCAATCAAAGAATTTCATGTTTATGTATAAATTACCCAATTTAAGTATTAATAGATATGTTAGTATAATCTTATTTGTAACTATATGTATGTCTTAACGTGCCCGGAAGCTGGGGCATTGCAGATTAGTAAGATTTTTAGAGTTTTTTTTTTCAGAATTTCAGCTCACGGTGTTAGCACCGTAGGTGGTAAAGCAGAATTTCAAGACCAAAAAGATTTCGTGGAGTAAGGTAAATACCAAAAGCTGGAGGATTTTGGAACCTCCTAAAGGAGATTAAAGTTTCTTTTCTTGTCGTAGTCGCATCGTAGTTTTCAATAAAATTTTTACTTCTCTTAAAACCTTGTGATGGAGGACTGTATTACTTAAATATTTTGTGGTTAGCTTAAAAGAATATCGCTATTTATGAATGAATTATTTTATTTAAGTATGAATAAATGCAATACTATAAATTTTATTATACATATATGTATGTCTTGACGTGCTTGAAAGTCAAGGTGTCACAAAAGTACACTTAACTATTAATTACATCCATGCTAATCAATAAGAAAAAAAATACTATAGTGACTATATTTGGATGACCATATTTGCATGATGTTGTATCTCATAAGTATTGTTTAAAAACAAATGACAAAAGTATAAAATAATATAAACATCACACATGAAGTACTAGTGGTACCTAAATATAATCACCATATCCTTAATAAATAAATAAAAAAAAACCGAAGGTCAATGGTGTAAAGCAACTTTTGGGACAAGTATTATGGAAGGTTGGAAACGTAAGGAGCAGGGAAGGTTTGGGCCCCTTTGGGGGATGTATTTACAGCGTAGAGAGAGAATATTTATTGATTTAGTGTAAACTTTTTTGTTGACTTTTTATTATAATTTTTTATTTTTTTGATTTTTTTTTTTTTTTTTTTTTTTTTTTTTTTTCAATTTGTTATGATAAAACGAATTTAAAAGTATAATCATTTTGAATAAAGTTGAAAAAAAATCATAAAAGACGAAATTTTTTTTTTATAAAAGCTTTAAAGTGACTTTTTTCGTCTCGTATGAATTTTTATTTTATTTTATTTTTACTTTTTTAATTTTTCATTATAAAAAAATTTAGAAAGCATTATCACAAATATTTCTTACTAAAAAAATTTCAGAGTTAGTGGGGTGGCCATGGAGCCCAAGCCAAGACGTCAATGATGTGGATTTGACTACGATCCTATTGAACTGCGGATAGAAGGATAAAGTTTTTTGTTTTATTCTGAGTTTGATTTGCAAGTATAAACACTGAGTTTGATTTGCAAGTATAAACACAAATGCTACAAGCACTTTTAAAATATACTCTTTTAATTATTTTTATCATTTTAGCTATTGAATAATAGATTTTAAAAAGTATATTTTATGTCAAACTCATTATTCAACGGTTAAGATAATAAGAGTGGTTGAAATACTATATTTTAGAAGTGTTATTACTCAAATATAAAAAGAAGAGGAAGAGAATGGGTAGTATTACTCAAGTATAAAAGGAAGAGGAAGAGAATGGTTGGGAGAGAGAATAGTTAAGCACATCATCTTGCTTTGCTTAAAATTACAGCATTGTATTGTGTTTTTAAGCACAGTATTTTCTTGAATATATTTTTATGAATGAATTCGTTCATTGCGTAAAGATCGTTGAGTTTATTATTCATATAAAATTTTAGGTTGATCTGATATATTTAACTAAGTGGTCGCATAATGTTAATTTATAAATAAATGAATAAAAATTATTATTTTGATAAAAAAATTATTAAACAAATATTATTTAATCACTTTGTTACAGGTGTCTGATCAATCTAAATTTCTAAACAAATAACAAATTTGACGTACTCTACATAATAAACGGATCCGATTATAAAATATATTTGAAAAGATATTATACTTCAAAACTATTATGCTTTCAAGCACACATTCATCCTCGTCCCTAGGAAAGAAGACCTCCCCTTATCCTTTCCCTTGATCCTTTCCCGGGTACCACAGTTCTTTTTTCCCATGAATATTTAAGGGTAATTTTAATATTTGTCAAAATGATAATTTTTACTATATATAAATATTTTAAAATATTCAAAATTTTTAAATTAAATAAAATATAACTAATAAGATAAATTATGTAGGGTACTTTTGGAATAGACAAATAATAAATAATAATAGAGAGATAAAATATGCGAATTAGTCAGAAACACGGAACGGAGAGAGACGATGTTGGGTGAAGGAGAAGGCTAATTGAGTATGGTGTACTGACAGTATAAACAATATATCTGATTATCAAAATTTGATTGATCCAAAAGTCTGGTTATCTCTCCTATTTATAGCACTCAGATGAGCCATGTTGGAGTTCGAATAGAACTCTTCCAAGATATCGAATCGGATCATGAGAGACGATAACGGAGAATCAAAAGATTCTATCCGATAATCAGCTAAGTAGTGTTCTACTTCAACTCAACTAGGTTAGCCAACAGAAGGCCCACAGGCACCCGACCAGCTCGGGTTAAGTACCCGACCCACTCGAGTCGAATGACTCGGGGGTCACTCGAGTGACTCGAGTGGGAGGATCCGTATGACTCGACCAATTCTATCCTTAGCCACCAAGCCACATATCACCCAATGTTCTGTGCAGGATTGTACTGCCATTGTCTTCATTGTCTCTAGGACAGTCTTTCGATTCTCAGAGGAATCTATAATCATATAGTCTCTACTATATCTTGGCTGTTCAGTCTGTGCTGGGCCACATAGTCGGTGTTATGTCATCATGATTAGGTAGTTAGAGTTACGTTACAATCTGTGCTGTCTTCACGACCCATGTCGTGGCAATAATACAGTCTATGCTCTGTCATACAGTTTGTGCTGTCTTCATAGTATGTGCCATGGTAATAATACAGTCTGTGCTGTCTTCATGGTCTGTGCCATGGAAAGTAGTCAGAGCTACTACGCTTCATAGTCTGTACTATGGAATGTCTTCATTCGTAGTCAGGACTACGTTTCAGGGTCTGTGCTATGGAATGTCTTCTGCCTCTGCACAATGAGCAGCAATATTAGATGGCCGAGTTATAGGGGGTCCAAGCAGCTCGGATCCCCAGTAATTCGAGTAGGCTAAGTCTGTGTCTTCTTGTAATTTGAGTAACTTGGAGTTGTATGTCCGATTTACTGATGGAGTAAAATTGGGCTACTCGAGTAACTCGAGTGAGTGAGTTTTTTGGGCCTCTTCACAAGCTTTATTGTTTGGTTCAAGTCAAAGAATCTATGATTCAAATACTTAACATTCTTCATGGTTCATATTCAAGTCACTAGTGGAATGAGTAGTTTGTATCATCACTCGAGTATCTGGTTAAGAGTAGTCGACATCAGTTAAGTAGAAGAATATCCGAGCTTCTGGAAAGACGAGTAGCTCAAGTCATGAGTGACTCAAGTTATGAGTAGAAGTATTACATCGGAGTAGGTCTACACGAGTAGATCTACTATGCCCGAGTAGGTTTACCCGAGTAGCTCTACTGTACCCAAGTAGGTCTACCCGAGTAGTGAATTATTTGCCACTCGAGCTGCATGATTTCTGATTGACTCGAATTAGTCCGAGCTACTCTAGATCTCGAGTGACTCGAGCGTCGAGTCACTTATTGTAATACCAATTAGCCAGTTTATCTATTCGGGCCATAAGTTATTTATAGGCCATTCACTTGAATATTGACATTCACTCGAGTCTTGCCATTTATGTGGACAATTCACTCATTTACTGTGAACCATGTACAAATTATAAGTATTTTTAAAAACAATTTTTTGAGAAAATTAATTTAAAGATTTGGAACCTCTATATTCACAGCCATAAAAATCCCATTTTATTTAATATATATTAATATAAAATCTGTGCTATACATAACATCTTAATTCTAAAAACAATAAAGTATTATTTTAAGACTCTTTTGTTTATTTTTAAGATTTCTAATGTTAAATAGGTACAAAAGATCACTTAGTATAGTAAGAGTCAAATTGCCTTTGCCCTCATTTGGCAACCGCCTTAAAATTGATTTTTTATTTTTTTTTTAAATTTTAAAAATTAAAAAGTTTTATTTTTTAACTTAAAGGCTTTTATTTTTTTTGTTTTTTACATAATTTTTTTATGTTCTTTAAAAATATCATAACTTTTATTGTACACATCTATTTTTTTTATAAAAATTATATTTTTAAAATCTACTCATCAAAATCTATTAAACAAGATCTATATTGAATATAAAATTATCTAAAAATAAATTTTAAAAAATTTTAACAACTTACAAAATTTTTTATTTTTTGGTTTAAAGTCACTTTAAGTCATTGACT
This sequence comes from Heliamphora pulchella, assembly GCA_032270985.1. Lineage (NCBI taxonomy): Eukaryota > Viridiplantae > Streptophyta > Magnoliopsida > Ericales > Sarraceniaceae > Heliamphora > Heliamphora pulchella. Next base: position 5,126 of record JAULJZ010217694.1, on the reverse strand, counting down.
TAAAAGCCACAAATATTCCAACAAAATAAACTTTTTGACTTTTAATTTAAAGTGATTTAAGGCCAAAAAGCCGACTTAAAACCGGTTGTCAAACGAACATTGGGCTAAAAGAATGATACCTCTTTATTTAGAGTTTTTTTCAATTTTTTTTTATTTAGATTTTTTACATTTTTGGTTCCTTATTGTGAGAGGAATCTAAAAAGTGCCCGCTCGAGCCAAATTTAAAAAAAGTTAACTAAAAATAAAAAAAAGTAAGCAAAGGCCAAAAAACTTGTTAAGTTAGTTTTTTTCCGGTGTTATATGAATTTTTTTTTAAGGTTTTAGTCAAAAACAATTTTACTTTTCTATTGTTCATGATGAAATGAATTTAAAAAGTATATTTATTTGGGCTAATGTTAAATAAAATTTATTACCGTATAAAAAGTTTAAGCCAAACATACGTTAATTCTTCGCAAAAAAAAATCAACGACACAATATTACACTTTTAAGAAAGAAGTTGAATTTTTTAAAATAACCAACACATAAATCGTAAATTTGATTTTATAATCGTACAATGAAATTGTAATGACTAACATTTGAGTAATTATATTTATATATTCATGACTAAATCTTAGTGAAAAGACTATTTAACTGGACGTAATATATGCTTCTTCTTATTGGTAATTAATAGTGTTCGTTAACTCCTATAAAAAAATTTAAAGTTTTTTTTGATTTATTAATTGATTCACAATTAATTATTATATTTTTATTTAAAACCTTAAAATCATTGTAAGAGTCAGTAAAATTATCAATAATGCTACAATACGAATCTTATTTTACCGAATCTTATCTACATATATATACCGCATGTGAAAAAAGGAAATTGTCCACTACTTCATTATTTATATGACAACACTATTAAAGAAAATTATAAAGAAGATTGATAATTATTATTTTCTATATAAAAGAAAAGCAAATAGGAGAATATGATTGCAAATACAAAGATATAAATATAAGAATGTACATTAATTTTGAAATGCATATTTTTAAGATTATGTTAATACAATAGCATTAAAAATATTTCCATATTGATCAATATCCAATTTATATATGTTTAGATAACCTTCCAAATAAAGGTCACCTAACCTCAACCTTCTTCATAGGTTTTAAAGGGTATTTTAGCACAATATATTAAAATAATATTAAAAAGAAAATAACTTCTTTCACTGCTCTAAGGTAATTTGGTCATTAATTCACACCCATTAATGAAGTGACCCATTTAACACCGGCATGGGAGGACAATTGTATTTCATAAAGTAAATAAGAATTTTTTGTATTTGTCAAATACTTTAAGGAAAATTAGTGTAATTTATCTTATTTTTCACCTTAAAGTCATATTTTAAGCAAATAATTTCTTTTTGTTTATTTACTTTAAAAAAATAAAAAATAATAATAAATAAAAAGAATAATTACACTTAATTCTCCTGAGATTTATACTTATTACAGGAACCTCCCATGTAGTTTCTGAAATTACACTAACCTCTCATGAAGTTTAATTTTAACATCAATTGTACCCCAACTGTTAAAATTTTCGTTGAAATTTAACGAATTGCCCTTCCCACCCCAAAATCACATTTTTCACTCCAAAATTACCATTCAAACCACCTTCCCCACCCCCAAAAAATCACTATTCCTACAAAAAAATCACCATTTTTAAAATAACAATTCCGTTGAAATTTGGGGTGAGAATGGTGGCTTTGGGAGGGAATGGTGGTTTGAAAGGTGATTTTGGAGTGAGAAGGGTGATTTTGGAGTATGAGGGACGATTTCCGTTAAATTTTAACAGAAATTTTAACAGTTGTGGTGCAATTGATATTAAAATTAAATCTCATGAGAGGTTAATGTAATTTCAGAGACCACATGGGAGGTTTTTGTAATAAATTTAAATATCAAAAGAAATAAGTGTAATTATTCCTAACTTTAAATAAAAAATTTAATTTAAAGCCAAAATACCAAACCAGGCCTTAATAAGGGATTTTAAGAGGCAGTCCCGAAGTTGGGTGGGACATCTTATTATAAGATATTATGCATCTTTCCTGCATGGCCGGAACCAGAATGTTTAATTTGGGGGTTAAATTTTATATAAAAAAATTAAATTAATTATAATAATTATATTTATTTTTGTAATAATTTTTTATACAGTGTATAAAATATCATATAGAACATCACATATACGTGGCAATTTTTTATTTGTTGGGCTTGAGAAAATGGTCCAAGTGGGAGAGAATCTTTTTAGTGATATCCAGGGGGTTACAAATTTTTTTCCAATTTTTCCTCCCTCAAATACGCCACAAGAAAAGCAAGTCCTTGCTCGCTTCATGTATGAATTTTTTCTACTCTCAATAATAAATATGGTGGCGATGATATTTATTTTTTTATTTTTTCTCTTTTTTTTTTGTTTTAATTATATAAAGTAAATATTTTTAAAATATGAATATATTTTTATAATTTTTTTAAAAATACAATAAAACTAAAATATACAAGTATTATATTTGAAAAAAATTAATTAAAAATCTTATTTAAGAGACTTATATTTCACTAAATTTCACTAAATACTAATTACTTTTTAAATATTTCATCAAATTTTACTTTTTAAATTTATAATTCTCTTTTGATAAATATACCTCTTTTTTCTCATTTGTTCCTCACGTCATTTCTGTCTCACTCTCTTCTTTCACAGATCATATCTCCATTGTCGTCGCCGCCCTCGCCGTCACTGTTTGCCGCTCGCCACTTCCTGAACCAGATCTGGACCGTCATTGGCCCTATTCCTCCTCAACTCCGAACCAGAACTGGACCACCATGGTCTCGCCGTCGCTGCCCTTGCCGTCGCCAAGTGGCGACGCATGACTACAATTATTGCAGCTATTTCGATTCCAGAGAGAATTGGATTCTGCAAGTGTTGAAGGGGTATAGAACATGGTAATTCCAGAGGGAACTCAATGACGATGGTGGCGCTGCTAGGTCAGGCAACGGGGCAGATAAGGTCATCGATGCTGGTGCGGGAGATGACGACGCGAGAGTTAGAGGAGTGGCGGGCCGATTAGGGGTACTCGAAGCCATTGGTGGCGCTAGACCTGATGTGGAACCTGCAGGAGTGGTGGTCCAACAGGCCGTCGGTGCTGTTTCTGTGTGTGTGTGTGTATGTGTTGGTCTGATATGGTGTTGGTGGTTGTAGTCTGTTGGTGTTAGTGTTGGTGGTGATGGGTGGTTGTGGTGGTGGTGTTGGTGGTCTCAATTTTTTACAATGTCTCATTTTTTAAAATAATGATACATTTGTAGTTATACAAATGAATGTTTTATTTGTTCAAAAATAATGAAACATTTATACATTCAGATACATATTCATTTGAAAATGTCTAATTTACATAGACTGTCTCATTTTGAAGAATGAGACATTTGTTTAAGAAATGTTTTGAGGCATTTCATAACAGATGAGACATTTGATAACAATATTTTATTTTCAAATCCAGAACAAAAATGAGACATTCATAAGAAATGAAACATTTTAGATCTAAAACGAGAATTTCTCGATTTCTTATCTATCTCCGACGATTCTAGTGGCAGTGGCAGTAAAGAATGATGGCGATATGGTAGGGGCATAGGCGACAACGGCGGCGATGATGTTGGCGGTTGCAGCGGCTATAGTTGGTGGTGGCAGCAGCGACGACGACGGTGGTGGTGATGGGAAGTGCTATTGAATGTGGTAAGGAGTGCATGGTATATTAGGGATAATTTTGATATAAAAAATATAAAATAAAATTTAATGAAATATAATTTTTAAGTAGGACTTATTAAAATACAAGATGCCTAAATGACCCAGCCCAAAATCACCTTTACACTTCGTTCTCTCTCTATATCTCTCTCTCTCTCTCTTTAAATTTCTTACCTTTTATGTTTTGAATTACTAGTTATTCATTATATTATTAATTTTTATATATTATATTATTCATAACTCGTATGAATATTATCTTTTTAGTGTTTAAGGACTATTCTTGATATATTTTCATTTCACCTCATTCTGTTTAGTGGTGGCATCGTGTTGTGTTGTAGAGTCTTTGTGTTATGTCGTATTGGATTTGTGTCATAAATTTCTCAACATTAATATTATCTATTTAACTAAACGTATTACTCATTCTAACACTAGCGCTACCTTCTTATAAACAGGTTAATCTGTTTATAATATGTTTAACAACTTATTTAATAATAAGTTCACATTTTTAATTCTATATATATTTCAATCATAAGATCATATAAATCATAATAAATAAAAAAACTTTAAACAATCTTTCAAAAACCTTTGAATAGTTTGATAAAAAATAATAATAATATGAATTCATGTATGAAGAACTCTAAAGTTCAAACAGTTGATGAAAAAAAATTTATAAAAAAATTAAACGTGTTAAATGGGTCATTTTCAAATTATGCGGATTCAATACTAATTTAATCTGTTTATTAAACATGTTATCGGGTCGTATCATTTTTAATTCTATGTTGAAAAATAATCGATCCTAACTCTCAAACTTTATATATAATTCAAGTCGTATTAATATATCATGTCAAAAAATTTCACCTCTAATTTTTGTCAACTTTTGATTCCTAATATTTTTCTTTATTCTCGTTTCGATCAAATAAAAAATAAAAACAGAAAATCTCAACTTGCCCCTATGTACTACTGCTATTTCCATATACATTTTTAGTAAATGCTACTTGCATCGATAATCGATAACCGATCATCGATCAAACACAGATAAGAGACTGTAGACTCTAACTAGTCAATAAATTTCTACTAATCAAAATTTTAATTTTTATCTTTTATTTGTATTTAGCATATTTTTATATACTAAGTAAAAGATAAGGGTGTAATTTTGGCACAGTCTGGCCAGCGGGTTCGCGTCAAATCTTTGGATCGGGCTGGGCCGAACTTTTTAATCAAGGGATCGATCCAGACCCTAGGGGTACTAGGCTCAAGCTCAGGCCTCGGGCCCGAGCTTTGGGCGGGCCTTGGAATGTTGGTATTTTTTTCTTCTCTTTTTTGATTTTTTTGTTTAGTTTTTTATATATATTTATATTTTTATAGTTATTTA